>VZTL01022933.1:10308-33111 GCA_013400535.1 Scopus umbretta
CCCCCCCCCGCAGCTCCCCGGCCGCCTCCTCGCGTGAGAGCCTCCCGGAACGCCGGGCAGAGCGTGCCGGCAGCTGTGTTTAACAGGTAGGACAGGTATGGGGAAACGCTCAGGGCCCTGCGCTCGCCGCAGAGCTCCTTCCCACCTGCGAGCCCTGATCAAACACCTCGACGGGCGGCCCGAGTGGGAGCCATGATGTAATCTTGGGAACCCAAAACAATCGGCCCTTTCATGGCAGGACGATAACAATCAAAACAGTATGTAAGGGCCTGCCATGCAAGAATACACATGCACATTATACACTGGAGGGAATTGAAAGCCGTAGTGAAAAGGGGCTTGTTAAGAATATGTAGCCTGCTTTCATAATCAGTTTGTAAAAGAATAGGCCCTTGAAAACAAGGGTTTAGGCTTATAGAAGGCTTTCTGTGCCTTGACCTTGCAAATATGCAGAGATGCCAACTTTTTTTGAAAGTGAACTTGGAGTCTCCCAGCGTGGTGCCACAGCAGTTGGCAGGCGAGCTGGGGGTAGGAGGTCCAGCCCTGGTATGTTCCCGGGGGACACGGAGTCTTTCCCTCTCGCCATGAGGACCTGGTCCTTGGTGGAGCTCCACCAGAATGCCACGGGTTTACCTTTTCTTCCTTAAAACTGCAGCACTGGGCTCCGCTGCAGAAGAGGATCAGCCAACGCAAAGGCAGAGCCGTCCCAGCGTCGCGGGCTCTCTGCTGAGCTCACGTGTAGATAGCGCATGTCCTAGTGGTGTTTCTGATTGAGAAGGTTATGGAGGACATCACCGTCATCACCCCCATGTTACAGATGGGGAAGCTGAGGCAGAGAGCTGGGAAAGGTAACATGTCCAATGCATGTTGGCCTCTTGATCCTTGATGCTTCCCTAGGACACCTGAGTCCGTTGTGCCCAGAGGAGACACCCAAGTGACGTTCCCGCGTTGGCCAGGGTGCCGGTGGCAGAGCCGCTAATGGGGCATGCGGGTCCCCAGGCAGAGTCTGGTGCGGTTTCCCCTGGGCTGCTCTTTCTTTAGACCAGTGCACGTTTGTAGGTTCGGGATGAGCAACAGGTTATCCTCCTTGTCTACAAAATGTCTTTTAGCTGGACACCGGTGACCCATCAGACCAGATGGGATCTGCTTCTAACACCTCTCTATCAGTTATTCCCCACCTTCCTCGCTTTAGAGACTCTAATGTCCCTAAACATTTCATTCTGATGGCTACGTTGGCTCATCTCCCCGTCGTCGTCTCCTCTGTGTCCCGTAGCTCGCCATGGGCGCCCGGAGGTTCGGCTCCCCTGGGCCAGGCTGCTCCAAGTCTCTCTTTGTGCATCTGTTTTACAATGTGTTTCTTTGCAGTCGGGGGAAGCCTTCCAAGAATCCCCACCTATTTCCGTAATAAGGACGCCTTTGTTTTCCTCGTACACAATGCAGCTTTGATTCAGTTGCTTTCTCACCAACCGTGTTGCCGTCAGCTTGACATGGGAGCTACAGAGAAGGTGTGAGGTGTGCATGGCTCGATGGCAGAGGGGGAGAGGAATGTCCTGTGGGGTGGTTTTATTTCACATTCGGGGCATCGGAGGTAAATCTGCTTTGCCTTAGCCCCCGGACATCTCCCGAGATGCTGCGCTGGGCAAACAGAGCAGCGAGTGGAGGTACTCGTCGTGCCGGGAACCGAGGTACAGCAAATAGGAAGGTTTATGTGTTCCTGGCCTCCGTGTTGTCATGGAGCTATCCTCATCCCGATGAGAGTAGTGTTCCTGGGAAAAGCTCAAAAGGCCCCAAAGTCCGAGAAAGCGTTCAGGCAGAGCTGCGGTGGGAGGAACCATTGAAGGAACTACGTAGTCTGGGTGAGCAGAAGACCTTTGTGGAGACATGGAGGGACTGGAGGCCAGGAGGTAACATGGGGACCTTCTCAGCCTGACGCTGAGCCCAGAAGGTCCTTTCTGCCCCGTAGATGTCCCAAGGCAGGGGTGAGAAACCCCACGCGCAAGGGCTCCTTCGCCAGCTGCTGGGTCTCTGCTGGCCTCTGCCTCTTGCCCCGCTGCACGCTGGAGCTTTGTGTGCCTGCACCCGCTGGCTGCCCTGACTGCTGGCGCCCGTGCGGCGTGAAGCCGACACCCGCGTTTCTCGGGAAAACAGGTTAAAATCTTGACCTGGGAGGGGGCACACGTTGTGCCTCCCTGCTGAGGGCTGGGGGAATTGGGTGGCCTGACCCCAGAGGGTCCCCGTCGGTGTTGGAGCACGCCGTGACCCATTGCACACCGTGGCACGTTGCTTGCCGTAGCGCGTGCGTGCTGTGGCACGTGGCGTGTTGCTCACGGCAGCCCGGCGCTTGCCGAGCCGGCTGCAGCCCCGGCCCCGGCGGGTGCCAGACCCACGGGGCGTCCGGCGCTGCCGTGGAGGTGGCCCAAGCTGTAGGGCTGGGGCCGGTTCTTGTTTCGGGGACCTCTGATGGGTTTTGCTAGGGGTGCGCGTGGGAGAGAGGGGAGGAGGAGAGCAGGGGCAAACCCACCCGTCGGGGCTTCTCCTGCTGGATCTTCCCCCAGGTTAAAATCCCGCTCCTCCTGCCCCTTGGGGCTTTCTCTCCCCTGGGGCTGCTGCAGGGCAAGGGGTCAGCGCGGGGTTCCCTTCTCCCGGTGGGACCGGGGGCGAAGGGGGGCTCGCCGCCCTTCCCGTACAGACCCCTCCATTCACACCTCCCTCTCCCACCCCGTTAATTTGTTGTGGTCGGGGCCAGTAATAGCTGCTTTGTGAGAAGGCGAGGGAAAGAGGGGGAAAAAAAAAAAACAAACCAACCCCAGCGCACAGACAGCGGCTCCAGTGTTTTCTAAAAGGGATGTTTTTCCCCCTCCGTTCTCTCTCTCTTTCCCTTGAATAATGTTTTTGATTGTAATAGCCTGTCCTGGTTAGGGAAACCCACAGCCTCTCCCCCTTCCCCTCCCCTCTTCTGTAAACCCTGGTAGAAGTTTAAACAACCCAGAGAGATTTTTCTCACCGGTCTTATTTTACTAATAGGAAACAAGTGTTTAAAGCAGCAGCAAAGGCAGCTTTCAGCTGCTGGCAAAGGAATGACTGACCTTGCGGAGAGGCGCTGGGGTCCCGCTCGGAGCCGCGGGCTGGGGCAGCTCGCAGCCCGGCACCTCGCTGCGGGAGCTCCGAGTCCCCCGGCACGGTCACGCTCTCGGCGGCCTCCCCAGGGCCCGGCCACGGCCAGCTCCACCGACGCACACCAGCGAAGCCAGGGCGGGAGGAGCGCTCCGACCGTGGAACAAGTTACCGCTCGTGGAGCTGCTCAGCCTAAGGAGCCCACACCATAAAAAACGAGCCCCGTTTGCTTTGGTGCTTGCAACAGTTTTGCTCCTTGAGGGAAGGAGAAAACTCCGTATCCCAATTTCCCGGTTTTCACCCAAAATCCAAATCTCCCGCTGAGTTGGAAGGGAGCCTGGAGCAGAGGGGAAGGCCCGTTCCCAAGGCTGGAGCAAATCCCGGCTGAGGATGGGTGACGGTGTGGGTGGGGGGGTGCCCGGAGCAGCTTCTGCTCCATGAGGTGTGCCGGTGCACGGGGCTGGGGTGCAGCTGCCTCCCGCAAAGAAGATCCAACAAACCCCTCCGCTGCGAATCCATCTTTCGTGACTGCCAGCTCTTCGCAGAGCTATTTCCATTTTGGATAAGCTCCAGCTGATGCGGTGGTCCCACCGTGGGGCTGCTGCATGGGAGAGGCTTGGGCAGGAGCGCAGCGGGCGGGCGCAGGGTGCTCTGAAGGTGGGTGCTGAAACAGGTAGGGAGCCTAAGTATCGAAGGGGAGAGGGCAAGCGAGGAGAAACCTCACCTAATTCTCTGCCCTTGGACATCCCTTCAAACCTCTCCTGCCTGTCCTTCAGAGCCGTGTTTTCTGCCGCTGGGGACACGGGGCTTTACTTGGAGCGGTTCGAGTTCACCGCGTCTGCCTGCCTAACCCCCTTTATCAGGCTTTTTATCTCTTGTGCCTGGAGGAACGGTCCTCTCAGCAGCCGGCTTTACCGACGAACAGACCAGCTCGCCCCTCCGTCTGGTTTTGGTTCTGGAAGTCCAAGTGCCGCTTTTCCATAGGATGCGAGAAGGGGGGTGGAAAAAAAGGCAGAAATCCTGTGGCTAAACCACGCTGCTTCTCTTCCGACGAGCCCCGCGGCTGTAGGGCTCGTGCCGGGGTGGTTATGGTTACGGTCAAGGACGGAGCCGGGGAGGGCTGCGGCAGGTGACGGGAGAGGGACCGGCCGCCCGCGGGGCTGCGGTGGGGCCCCTCTGGCAAAGCCCCCCTGGGAGGGAGGAACCCCGACCCTCCGGGGGACCCGCGAGCCCAGGGCTGCCCCAAACGCCGGGGGCCCGGGGATGCTGCGGCTCCCGGGAAGCCTCGGGTTGGAAGTGCCCCGTGGGGCTTCCCCGGCCAGGTCTCTTCTCCTCCGTCGGCTTTCTGTCGCTGCCAGGGCTGATGCTGAAGCTGATTAAATGCCGTGGAGCTCTTTGAAGATGAAGTTTGCTGTGTTCACGTTAAATATTAGCATGACGAGCCCCAGGGCTAGCTGCGCTTCCATTCCAAAGCCATATCTTTAATAATGTCTTTTTTTTTTCCCCCCCAGCAGCCTATTCCAGGCTGTGCTTTCCACCTTACACACGCACACACACGTATACGTATATATTTGTGCTTTTTTGTGTGGATAGGAACTTAGCAATCGGCATTGGGATTCAGAATTTCCCGGAGGGCCTGGCTGTTAGCCTGCCTTTGCGCGGCGCTGGATTTTCAACATGGAAAGCGTTCTGGTAAGCGGCGCTTCTCTTCGCCTGTGGAAGCGAGACCTCTGCCAGCAGCTCCGGACGAGCGGGTGCTTACAGCTTCCCTCCCCCTATCCGTTTCTCCCAGCGGAGAGCCGCTGCTGGGAACGCTGCTGGTTTCCAGCTTTGAGGAAGGGTGGCGAGCGCTGCCCTGCTCCCTCCGCAGCGCCCAAGCTCCGGTCCGAGCCCCTGGCTCCCGGGGGATGCATCGGTGATCCCGGCGGAATCACCCCATCCCTGCTCCAGCTGCCTGCTGAGCGCCTGCGGTGAGCTCCCAGATTCTGCCCTAAAAAAATAAAAAAATAATTTTTTTTTTCTTTTAATTTTGTTTCATTTTTCCCTCTGGCTTCACTCTGGGCTGCATTTCAAGCCCACTTTTTATTTTGCCTTTTCCCGGAGGTGAAAAAGCCAAGGGCATGAACCCTGCGAGCGCAGGGCTGCGTTCCTGCCCATGCACGTGTCCTCAGCCGGGTGATGGATGGGAGGGCAGGGGGGCGGCTTGGAAACTGCTCCTGCCAAAGCTTTGTTTTCTTTTCCTCCCACCCACCTCCAATTCGGTAAGCACAGCCGGTGCTGGGACTTGCACCAGGATTGCTGCTGCCGGGAAGGGAGTTCCCATAGTCCGGAGAGCTAAAACAGTCCCAGAGGTAAAGAAAACGAGGGGGGAAGAGCACAATTTATCCTGGTTGAGGCTATGGCCGGATCTCCTCCTTGGGATTGAGCTATGCTGTCTGGAACTGTTTCCTCTCCCAGCCGTCCTTGCCCGTGAGCTGGATCCCCAAATCCCACAGAGCTCTTGGGGGTAGGAATTGGATCGTGCCTTAATTCCTTTCCTGGAAAAATCAGCGCGGTTAGGTCAAATCATCGCTTGATTAAAATAATGTAGGTGACTTGGCTCGGCGTGGCCAGGTGGCCGACCTCCCCCTGGGCACGGTGGCATTCGTGAGGACCGTGGGGATGGGGAGCGGCAGAGCCCCGTGGGAAGGCTGCCCCGCTCCTCGCGCCGGGTCCCCGGTGGCTTTTAGTCTCGGTGTTTTGCAGGTACGGGCAGCTGAGCGGCATGGTGGAGCCCTTGGCCGGCGTCTTCGGTGCCTTCGCCGTGGTGGTGGCAGAGCCTCTCCTCCCCTACGCCTTGGGCTTTGCCGCCGGAGCAATGGTCTACGTGGTGATGGATGATATCATCCCCGAGGCACAGACCAGGTGAGACCCCCTCGGTGACCACCCCTAAAGGCAGACAGACACGGGGGGAAGTGCAGAGGCCTCTGGAAGATCCCTTCCCTTGCTGGGATGAGGTATAAGGCAGCACTTCTCTCATCCCAAAAGTCGGGCCCGGCTCCTAGGAGCTCACGCCCTCCCCTTTTCTCCCTGCAGTGGCAACGGGAAGCTGGCGTCCTGGACCTCGATACTAGGATTTGTGGTGATGATGTCCCTGGACGTTGGGCTCGGGTAGGGCAGCGCGCCGCTCCCCAGGAGAAGACTTCGGAGCAAATTGTGCGGCAGCGTTTGGCACTGGACACGTGTTATCCTCGAGACTTTTTTTGTATATATATTTTTTTGGATCTGATTCGGTGTTGATTTCCTATAATTTTTTATCTCTCCCTCCCCTCCAACGTCATGTCGATGGTTTTCAAAGCACAAATACGTGTGGTTCCTCGCTGGTCCTGGTTTCCTTTCACCACCAGATTTTCTTTTCTTCTCGGGAGGGTCGTTGGACGACGCGTCAGCCGGGCTGCAGGTCACCCTCTCCTTTCCCTTCCCCGCTGGCCTGGTTTCTCTGAATCGGGTCGCTCTGGGTTTTGATCATCTTTGTTCTGTAGAAGATTAGAAATTCACTGTCGTGTGTTTAAGCTGGTCCGTGGTTGAGTACCAAGGCGTTTGGGTGGAGTGAACTCCTTACGCAGCCTCGATTTCCGCAGTTTGTGAAAGGCGGGTGGGAGGCGTTCGGGCTGAGCTAACACGTACAGCACCCCGCGGGGTCGCAGGTCTCCTGTATCCTGCTGGTCCTTGGGGATGTTTTAGGGTGTTAGTTTTGATGGATGCAAATAGTCCAGGCAAATAAAAATGAATTTTCTTGGGAGCTCTGTAAGAGGGGAATGTCATTTTTTTTTTCCTAAATTTATCTCCTAAATGAGGCATTGCTCCAATGCATTGTGTCCAACACCCCAAGGTTTTCTCTGGAAAAAAAAAACAAACAGGAAAGAAGAATTTTTGTGTTTTCTAGCATGTACTGTTTGAAAAGGCAAGGTGTGGCCATCCGCATCATCGATGATGACTGGTGCGCAGCAGGATACGTTTCCACGTGGGCCCGGGACTGTGCCTGGCCTTACCGAGCGATTGCTGCTTTACGGCTGCTGGCCCCAGTGGTCCCTGAAGAGCCAGCGCAGGTTTCTCCCGGTGGTGGCCCCGGTCGCGCTTCAGCCCGCGGAAGAGCTCGGAGCTGAGTCAGGACCTGCGTGTGCCGGGAGCTCTCGTCTTCCTGAGCAGCATCAGGATGAAATAATTCATCCGGGTGAATTAATTACCCTACCTGAAGAGCCAGGAACACGCACCGTGCCTAGCTGCCTCTTCACCCTCTGCTTTTCAAGCGCCTCTGGTTGACCGGCCGTTCCCGAGCAGGCAGGATCAGTCCCTTCCAGGCTGAGGAGCGAGCCCTCCTGCACACTCGAGCGAGGAGCAAAACGCCGAAGCTGGAAGGATGCGGCCAACCGCGCCTCCCTCTTCACGAAGGCTGCTCCTGTCTTCAGGGATTCATTAGAAAAGGGATTCCTTAGACCCTTCAGCAGGAATAACTGGATCGCCTGGCGGCTGCCTGCATCTCAGCCCCTCCGCAGCCGCGGGGCTCTCGGGGGAGCGGGGCTGGGAGCGTGGGGGGGTCACGGACCGTCGCTCCGTCCTGCCGGCGAAGCTGCAGGAGGGGCACGCAAAGGGAACAGCCTTGAATAAACTAAGCTAGAGCCGTGCGGTTTTGTTTGGTTCTGTTGTGGTTTTCTTTTTTTTGGGGGGTGGGGGGTTGGATTTCATTTGTACTTCATTTGTGTGTCACTCTGGATGATACAAAACTGCTGTTTGCCAATGGATTTGACCTTTTAACTGTGATTGGTTTCAATAAATGGGAAATTCAGAGTTTGCACAGACGTATTGGGATGCCGCGATGCTGTACCTTTGCTTCTCCTCCCGCCGTTCTGCCATGTTTCTTTTCTCCAGCTTGATTGTTCCTGGCTTCTCAAAGGTCCTGCCTCTCAACCAGGAAGGCAGCCTCTGTGGGGAAGAGAAAAAAGGGGGGGAAAAAAAGAAAAAAGCCGAAGAAAGGCAACTTTGCAGTGCCTCATCCAGGCACCTGTAAGTGCGTTTTACTATTCGCCGGGTTTGCTGCAGCCGACCAGCTCGCCCCCGGGTCCAACGCCTGACCCTGCTTCATCCAGGAAAAAGCGACCGCAAGGAATCCCTTGGGGGGAAAAAAGCAGCTCTGCCTGCACCGACCTGAGGGCGCAGGTACTGCGGTCGCACCCGAGGGTGTACGTCGAGACCAGCCGCCGGGGTGACGGTCATTTGGGGCAGGCCGGCGCGCTGCAGTCCCGGGATACGGGGATGGGAAGGGGGCCCTGAGCTTCCCCGGGATCGTCGGGGATGAGGCGGATCTCTCCAGGCACACGGGGGAATTCAGGGTTATGGCCATCAGCGGGAAAAGTGAGGGGCGTCGGGTCCCTCTTTTTAAACCCAGCTGCAGGGAGAGGGAAGGGACCTGCCCACGGCCGGGAACAGGAGCCCTTCGTCCCCGCTGCCGCTGTCTCCTTCCCAGTGCCACCACTGGAAAGGTTGGGCGATCTCCCACCGCTCTTCACCTCATTTCTAGACACGCTAGAAGTGTTTGTAAAGCTTTTAGCCCTCTGTTTTCAGCCAAAAACCCTCGCCTGAAACGTAAAAACCTCAGGGGTGTCCGCGGGTTGGGGTTTTTCACAGACTGTTGGTGATATTTTCTTATTTGATTTCTGGCGTGTGGTGTAAGTTGGTACAAAAAAACACATTATACATTTAAAGGCAGCCTTGTAATCAGATTGCTGTGAGATAATACCACGTAAAGCATTTAATCCTGCTTAGATGTAGCCAGCCGAGATAATTACGTACATTGGACCCGTAGGAAGCGAGTGGGGAGGGTGATGCAGAGAAAGCGCATACGAAAATCCTTCTTTTCTGTTTGTACCCTGGAGGCGAACGAAATTATATATCTGTTCCTTGGTGTGACTGAAAAGCTGGCTGGGGGCCAGGCCTGAAATTACCTGTGGAAACAATAGCTGTCAATGAAAAGGTGGAGTTTGGAGCAAAGGCAATATAAACACACACGGCCAAGCCCTGCAAAATGGAGACGGGCGCTGCTCGTCGGCCGGGAGGAGCCGGCTCTTGCGCAGAGACCGAACTGGAGGGCAAAGAGGAAAGTTATCCCATAGTTGGAGCTGGATCTTGGGGAACCGGGGTGTGCTTGGCCCCAAACCCTTGCCTGGCTGTGCGTGCCGGGACGCAGCCGGAGCTTTGCCCCCCTGGGGGGCTCTGGCAGCGGTGCGGTCCTCCCCCAGGTCCTTCCCCGTCCCAGGCGACGGCCGCTGAGCCCCCTCGGTAACGCTGCCCCGCGTCTCCGCCGCCGCGCAACGGGGAGAACCCCCCGGCCCGCAGCACGCCAGGACGCTCATGGGGAGCGGAGAGGCGGGGGGTTCCGTCCTTCCGTCCTTTTGAGGGGTGGCCCTCAGCCTTCGGAGGGGCACAGCGGTGCCTGGACCCGTTCGAAATGTCCCTTGAGCCCCTTACAAGTGCAATGTTAAATCGTAGCGTCGATGCTGGTGATTTCTCTCCCCCTACTAATTTTTCAGTAGAGCCTCGCCTATGCAAAAACTCTAGATTCTTGGGTTTTATCTTCAAACGGTAATAATTTTTTGCATTGGCTGGAAGAAAACTTAAACTGTGACTCCCCTCTATCCAACAGCTTCAATCCCCAAAAGGTAAAGAGAAAGTTCTTTCCCTAAACAGCGCGTGTACGTGCTTTTGCGAAGGGGTTTAAAAGTAACCCAAAAGCCGGTATAAATTCCTGGCCTGCTTCCTGATGCTTTTGTGGATGTTTTGGGTTTTTGCAGGCCCTGCTAATGACGGAGGGTGACCCGAGTGAGGTGTGAGAACTCGAAAATCCCCCAATTCTTCACAGGCCCGGGGGCGGCTGCGTTTGGCAGCGGGCGAAGCTCAGCGGCGGTTCGGCACGCGTGCCCCGGGTGTGGAGCTGGTGCTCGGAGCGCTTCGCCGGGCAAAGCTGCTGCGAAAAAACCCGGCAACGCAGCGCCGGGTGTATTTTGCTGCTTTTCTTGCGTTGTTTTTTATTTTCAGAGGCTGAACCACCGAGACGCTTTTGCTGCAGGACGGCCGTGGGCACGGTACGCTATCGGGCAGCTAACGGCTGGCGAGAAGACGGTGGAGGAGTCCACAGGGAAACTCCTCTCCAACCGGGAGAGCGGCCCAGGACAAGCGTCGGGTTGTGCTTAGGCCTAAGTGGCGGGTGGAGAGGCTGCCGCCAGCTCGGGTGCGCGGCTGTGCGTGTTTGCCGGGGGATTAGGGCTTTGGAGAGGGGATTATTTGGGGCTGGGAGTGTGTAGTGCAAAGCGTTGGGCGTCTCCGTTCGGGGATGTGGCTGATCCATCCTGTCCGCAGCTGCGGTGCACGGAGAAAGCGCCGTCCCCTTTGCTCCGGGCAAATCCCACCTTACTCCGTGTGATGCCAGGCAGCGCCCGGTGGGTGCCAGGGCAGCACGTGGCAGGCATGGAGGTTGGCGCCACGGTACGACGCCTGCTTGGCTGCCGCTCTTCCCTCCCCGGCAGCTCCTTCTCCCTACCCGGCTCGGCTCATTCCCGGCTGGGGAGAGCGCGGCGAAGGGCCGCGGTTACGCTTGCGCAACCGGGGCAGGGAAAGCGCCCTCTTCCCCGCGCCGGCGTGAGACGGCTCACGTCGCCCCGTGCACGGTGCCGTGAGTCAGGGAGCAGGAATGGGCGGGTGGGCCCTCCGCGGGCGCTGGGCGCTCACCGGCCCGCGCCGGGGTGCTGGGGAAGGCGGCTGCGGTTTGCAGGGCTGGGCGGGGACAGAAAAACCCCAAGCCAGGGCTTTGCACGCAACCGAACAATAATCCCATTATTAGGGCCCATGCCGTCAAACAAAACACGGCACAAAACATTACTCGGGCTTGCAAGATGCGCGCCCAGGGTAGATCGTAGCACCTGAGTCATTGCTTATAAAGGAATGGATTTCACCTCCCTCCCCTCCCCTTAGGAAAGAAACAATTCAAACCTTCAAACAAAATGACTTCTATTCTTTGTACGCGGACTTTGTTGTACTTGGCAACGAGGCTGCAATTAAAAGCGAGACGCTCGCTCTCGTGCGCACACACGCAGGCTCCCGGCTCGGAGCTCCAGAGCAAACCACGGCTCCTCTTCCCGCTCGGAGCTCGCTCGCGCACCCCAAGCCCATCACGCTGGCCCTGGCCGTGCCACATTGCCTTGCTTCATCCCCAGCGTGGCCCCCCCCCCAGCCTCGGGAACAAGCCTGGTTCTGGGGGACGGGAGGGAGGAAGAGAAATTAGGGCTCAGGGTGCCCTTTTCCTGGGGCAGATACGATGGGGTCGTTGAGTTTCTAGAGGAGATTTAACGCCAAGCTCTCTTTTTAGGTATATATTGGCACGCTCCATATAGGTCTATTTAGTCTTGCATGGCCAACCAGCCCTTGAAAAGCTAAGAGCTGATGTCCATGCTGGGTTGCCGGGGCTGTAGCTCGTGGACAATCTCCTGGTTGCCCTTCTCCTGGTTGCTTTACTTCAAAAACTTCATTTCAGCTGACCGGCAGAAGGGTGGTGACGGCGGAAAGGTTCCACTCTGCCGTCTCAGAGGGATGTTCTCCACGCGGTTTCCTATGTGTTGTGCGAGGTAGGAAAGGTCAACACAAGGGTGAAATGCCATCGGTCCAGCAACGGCTCCGCTGCCAATTCTTCAGTCTGGAGGGTTGTTCCAAATGGGAAAAGAGGGAAAATGACACAGTGTGGGATCTGCACATTGCGCAGCTCTGATCCGAGTACCTCTTTTCTGGTTTTAAGACTTCTACGGTGTGGAAGGCAGCTGTCTCTGCAAGAACGGGGAGAAAATATTCTCCAGGCTCTTGGTATGCCCTTGGCTGAGATTTCTGGGATACGTTTCTATGCCTTATACTCCTGCAAGGGGGGTCTTGAAAGCAGGAAACTGAGCCTGAAGGTTTATTTTAATATAATCTTACAAAATGCTGATGATAACGAAAAAGCTTTTGTGTCCAGAGCTGGTTTGCATGGGGGAATTGTTTAAATCTCTCTCACTGTTGCCTTCTCGTGTTCTTAGGGGAACAAGGAAAGCGTTACAGACCCGACACAGGCCCGCTCCCCATCTCCTCTCGTACAATCCTCCTGCTGTGCCTGAAGCAGAAAACCAAACCGCCGCTCCAAAACCCGTATGAAAATAGGAGGGAAGAGAATGGCCTGGATCTGCTTTCCTTTTACTGCAAAATAATTTCCCTGCCATAAAATTACCAGCGAGAGCCAAGGGAAGATTAGGTCATAGGGAAAAACGCTGGTTGGGAAACAATGGAGGGAGGCGCTGGTAACGGCCGGGGTGCGGGACTCCCCACCGCCCCGGGCTTCCCCCAGGGATCCCCCCCGCCTCGGGGACCCCCACCTCGGGGACCCCCACCTCTGCCAGCCCCGAGCCCCAGCGCCGCTCCCTGGGCTCCACGCGGGACGGGCAAACAGCAGCAGCACTCCCAACCCTTGTTATTCCCCGTTCTTTCCCGAGGTTACAACGACAGCGAAGGCTGGAGCATCCCAGTTTCTCCCGACCTGGTGTTTCAACCTGTTCTTTCCCAGCTCGGCTGGCGGCCGGGGCAGGCGTGAGGTGGGACTTAAACGTGCGAAGCGGCATCTCACAACGTGCTTCGCTTTCCCCCTTCCTTTCCAGGCCATAATTTGTCCTCGGAGCTGCTCTGCCTCCATCCCTACCGACTGGCTCGGCTCTGCCGGCAGATGAACAAACCCTCCGGGTAGGGTTTGGAGGTCCTTTCCCCTGAATCCGGAGTCACCGGCGTGTCCCTGGAGGTCAGAGACCCCCCGGGAATTTGGGGGAGATGTCTTAAAACTTGCCTCGGTGCGGGTTTCACAAAAGCCCTCCCAGTGCCCTCCAGTTCTGGGTGGTGGCTGCCTGCGCCAGGGAGAAAAACCTTGGGGAGACCAGGGAAACAAATCCAGACAACAAGGGGGCCCCGGGGCCTCAGAAGTCATTAAACAAATTAAGTTGTTTAGAACAAGGAGGCCCAGGTGACTGGGTGTGAAAGCCCCCGAGGCCTCCGTAATTGCCGTGTAAAGGCAGCATCGGTGGGTGGAAAGGAGACAAAAAGACTCTGGGGGATTTTTCCGCCCACCCGGTGCAGCGGCAGCAGCTCCGAGCCTGGTTTGGCTTCGTGGGACGCCTGGGGACGCGGCCACGCTGGCACTGGGAGCCGGGGCTGGGATGCCTGAAGTGATGCTGCGGTCCAGCGAGGTGCCGTCCTGTCCCTGGGCTTAGGGACGGGGCGGAGGGAGAGACCCCCCAGCCCTCCCAAGTGTGCTTCGTTTCTTTAAACCGACCTTGGCTCCCAATCCCCCGAGGTGTTTCGTTGCCTCTGAGACCGCTCCTTGCTCTTGCTGCTTCCAGAGGCTCCAGAAAAGGCCAGCAAGCAGAAGGGATTTTTTTTTTTTTCTCCCTTGTGCCAATCTTTTTCCCTTCTGCTTTGCGCAAAGGTGAGCTGAGAGTCCACCTCCACACCAAACCACCAGGAAGAAATCGAGGAGGTGCTGCCTTGCCTTTCCTTTCTTCCAAGGAAAGACGCAAAATTCCCAACCTCAGCTGCCTCTTCATTTCCAGGGTTAGACACGCGCTGGGCTCAGACAAGATGACAAGCTGCTTAGGTGGAGCATTGCAACCGCCCTCGGCGAGCGGGATGCTGCGGCTCGGGAGCGGCGGGAGGGAGCGGGAGCCGCCGCCGGGCGTGGGGACCCCGGGCTTCCAGCCTCCCCAAGCCCCTGTGCTCGGTGCTGGCCGTGTAGCGCAGGCTGGGCCTTCATTTCCGAAGGACATCAACCTTTTGGGTCCCTTTCAATTACTATTTGATCAGTGCTTCTCAAATCAAGAAATCTGAAAATACCAGCGGGAAAAGACCACCTTCCGCCGCAAAGCTGCGAGCCGGGATGTCCCTTCCGGAGCCAAATGCGGAATATTTAATCACGGTTATTGAGCACGGCCGGGACCTGCTCCACGGGGCTGCTTAGCACCGCGTGCCTCTGCCTGGGCACGGCGGGGCTGGGCTGAGACCCCGTCTGGGAAGGGTTGAGGCGCCGGGAACGCAGAGGGCTCTCTGCAGCGTCTCGGGCTGCCGTTAACGCAGCGAGCTGCCCACTCGCCCCACGCAGCGTGGAAGACGCTGGTGAGACCCGAGGAGAGGTCGGAGGTTCCTCCTCTGGTGGGGGTGGCTTCTCTTTCTTCTCTTTTTTTCCCTCCCCCTCTTCTTGAAGCTCTCCAAAACAAGTGCTGGTTTATTGCAGATAATTTACCAGCTGCACAAAGGCTGCCTTGTACCGCTGAGCTCCAGATGTTTAACATTTCACAAAAAACCTAATCATAAGGTACCTGTTTCACTGCAGCACCAGCTGACCTGCATGGGGAGAGCGAGCTGCCTTCCAGCCTTTGCCTTCCCTTTCCCAGGCAGCTGCCGGCAGATCCCAGCCCTGGAGGGAGCCGATAATACCTGCTGCATCGCAGCTGAGCCGGAGCCACGGTTCGCGCCGCGCTTGTTTGGGGCGCGGGGGCTGCGGAGCGGGGCCGGCACGGCTTTGCCCGAGATGTGCTGGGCAGGAGCGGCTGCAGGGGCTGCTGCCTTTTGCTGATCCCTTTTGCGGGGGGCTCTCTGCGGCGGATCAACCTCCGCCGGCTCTGCTGGAGGGGGCCTACAGGTAAGGCCACCGCTAGGAATATCTGCTTCCCACCTGTGGCCCCTGCTCGTGGGAGACGGGCGTCTCCGGGGTGGGAGGTGCTGCCTCAGCAAAAGCAGCATGTCCCGCAAGGGGCTCCAGGGAGGAGAGCTGGAAGGGGTCAACACCAGGGATTTTGTTGGCCCGGGGGACAGCGGTCTGCAGGTCTGGGTTGTCCCCAGGGGCTCTGGCACAGCCCTGGGCGTCCGCCCGCTCCGCCGCTCTGCTCCGCACGGTGAGAGCAGGGCCCTGTGCCCGGGGCTGCACGAGGATCCCCGCGCCACTGCCCGGAGGCGCCGGGCTCCTCGAGGAGAAGGCAGCCCCAGGCCTCCGCCGTCGGCTCGGGACGGATCCTGCAAAGTCCTGAGGGCTGCGGTCCTGCAGGAGAGCTGTTGCCTGGCTCTGCTCCATCCCCACCCCATTCCTTTGACTGCAATCCCTTAATTGTTTCAAAAAAGCACATGACAAAAGGCAGGGAGATAATTACGGTCCCTTGCCCCCCCCCCCCCCCCCCCCCCGCTTATCTCCGGGGAGAGCGTGCTGGGCAAATAGAAAACAGAGAATTAATTCTGGCGGTGGCTGAGGCTCCCCGGACCAGGCTCTGAACGGCAGGCAGGGATGATTTACTGCCGTCGTTCGCAGCGACATCCAGCATTTTATTGCAACCGTGATTATTGCTCTCCATCAGGATCTGGTGGAGATGTCAGGCCGGCACCAGCCCTTCCCCGCTCCCCTGGGCCGAGGGCTGCCCCCCGCGCCTCCCACCTTGGCCGAGGAGGGCAGGCGATGCTGCCCGGTGTCCCCAGGCGTCCGGGGACACGCTGGCTCCCGGCAGGCGGCCATCCCCTGCCTTGCCGTGGAGCCGCCATGCAGATGAACGCACGGTTCGGGGACGCCTTCCTCCCCAAAACCCCCTGGCCGGGGGGCGGTGAGAAAGGAAGGCGCAGCCAGCCCAGGGCTGTGTGGGTCCCCGGTGCCCTGGGGAAGCGTTTTCCTGCAAAAATGGTGGAGGGAGCAGGCAAAGGAGGTGGCGACGCCCCCGGAGGAGCATCTGGTCTCGTGTGGACAGGGCAGACTCCAACCCGCCCTGCGGCTGGATGAGGCATCCCGGCGTGAGGACAAGCGGTCCCGCTGGGGCGGTGGAGACCTCGGGGAGGCGGGAGGCGAGCCGGCCGGCCGCGCCGGCCAGGAGGGACACTTCGCCATGGGACAGCGGAGCGGGCGACCAGCTCCCCTGGCAGCTGGGGGGCCTCGGGAGCGGACTGACCCGCTGGAAAGTGCTCCCCAGCCAGAGCAGCCCCTCATTCTCATGCAAAGCGTGCGAGGCGGGGGGACGAATCCCTCCGTTGGGGAGCAGAGCCGGGCAACTTCGCCGCAATGGAGTAATCCTCCCCCGGCACCCCGAGCATATAAAGCACCGCGGAGCACAAGTGCCTCTCTGTCCCGTCGCTTTCTTCTCTTTCCCTTTAATAATCTTACTCTTTTGTCCCCATACGTTTACTCTCCGTGGCATTGTCCCCTTCTGCTCCGGTAGCTGGCTGCCCATCGCGGCCGGACCCTCTGCCTTGGAGGTGCTCACGGTGCCACCTGCTTTCCCCACTTTATTTTCCAGGACACCTGATGTATTTATTTTCTTTTCTTTTTTTTTTTTTTTTTTTTTTTTTTTTTTTTTTTTTTTTTTTTTTTTGCCTCTGGTTTAGGGACTATTAAGTTTACTCCTTCTTCCCCTGCCCTGGGAGACCCGGTTAATGAGTAACCATAGTGTGCTTGGAGGCAGCTGTCTCAGACAAACTGACGGAGACTTTTTTGGAGCTGCATAAGGGAACGTTTGTTCTGCAGCTTCTCAATAGATCCTTGTGCGGGAGGCAAGAAGTGTGGGGAGAGAAAGAAAGAGACACTAAATCACTGGACTCCTTGAAAATCTCGCTCTGTGTGTGTGTGTGTTTTTATTCCTTTTTGTAATAGATGTTAGATGAGTCACCTTTTCAGGTTTAAATAATGAATTTATCTTCCCAACGGAGCACACAATGTACTTTTTAAGAGCGTTTCGGCTTTAAAGCTCTTTTTAAGTAACTTAAGTATAAAACACACAGCCTATATATACACTGGCATGGGGTTAGCGTCACAGGAGCGTGGATTTCCTTTGTCCCAGCGTAGAGCAGATTTTGTTTTCACGGTTCGTAATTTTATCTCTTCCCTTCCTTCGCTTTTTGTTACGTGGAGACGTTTTGGGGGTTTTAACAGAGCTTTGCCATCTGGGTTAAAGGCTGTTTTGTCTTCCCTAGGATGCCTGGCTGGTGGGCCAGGTCGGAGACGGAGGCCCGCCTGCCGTGGAGGAGAGCACGCTGGGCGAGCGGGTCCCGTGCCCCAGATCTCCTGCGTGACCTTGGCCATGGCATTTAAACCTCTCTTCCCTGCTTTGCTTCTGTCACGATGCAAACAGGTGACGGATGTGCCGTTTCTCACACTGGCAGCGGCTTTTTCCGTCCTAGTGTGCCGGGAAGCCTGTGGAGGGTGGATGGGATGTTGTGAGCAGGCAGAAAGCCACGGGAGCAGGGCGCCGAATCGCTCCTGGTTGTCTTGAAATGTCTTTCCCTCGCCCTGTGGCTCCGTAATTCTTTGGCTCATGTCGACCTTTGAGTTTCTCGTGGCCAGCTGTGCACCTCGCAGGGCTTGCCCTGTGCTGGGGAGCATCACACCGACCAGCCAACGTCCCCACGTGGCTCGGGTCACAGCCCCTGCTCCGGGTCCCCACAGCCGGACTGGGACACGGTTGCTTTGCAGCTCAGCGCTGGGCTCCCACTCTTGCTCTGGGGTCCTGGGCACGCCGTGGGGCGCAGGTCGGGGCAGCCTGGCCCTACAGCTCCGGTCCATCACGTGGCGCGAGCGCTCCAAGCCCAGCTGGCTGCAGCACCTCTTACATATAGGATGAGAGGGAATGGCCTCAAGTTGCGCCAGGGGAGGGTTAGATTGGATATCAGGAAACATTTCTGTCCTGAAAGAGCGGTGAGGCATTGGCACAGGCTGCCCAGGGAGGTGGGGGAGTGCCCATCCCTGGAGGGGTTCAAAAAACATGTGGATGTGGCACTTCGGGACATGGTTCAGCAGGCACGGCGGTGTCGGGTCGATGGTTGGACTGGATGGCCTCAACGGTCTTTTCCAACCTTAACGATTCTGTGATTCTATGATTCTATGGTATCAGGACCGGTGATGGTAGTGAGATCCTTCAGGCGTTCCCGCTCCACGCTCGCCTGGGGCAAACCCCGCCGTGCGCCGCGGCCCTGGCATCGCTCAGCGTGGCTTCGCACCTCCCAGACCTCAGCCACCAGCAAAGCACGCTGGCGCCGTCAGTGGCTGTACAAAGGGGAACGGAGTGTTTTCCCCGAGGCGTAGCCGTCCTTCCCTCGCTGCTCCCCGCGGCCTCTCGGCTGCCTTCAGGGACAGCTTTGCTCCAGCTCCCTCCGAGGAGGTTTCCCACCGCGCTCGCAGCCGGAGCGTGCGGAGCGGTGCCCGTGTGGGAGCAGCCCGTCCTTCCCAGGGTCCCGCCGGCGCGCGCGCGCGGTCCAGGCTGCGATCCAGCACCGGGGAGAAAGCTGAAAACGTGTAACCACGCTTTTCCTCCTCTTTTACAAAACCTCAGGGTTTTTGATTGTTTGGTGTTTTTTTGTTTTTTTTGTTTTTTTTAACTTTGGGATTCTTTCAAATTTTGGGTGAAGATTCAGGTTGTTTGTGTTTTACCCGAAACGCAGCTTCCCATTCCTGGAAGCAACGGTTCTTTATTGGCACTTGGCACTTTCCGCGCATGAAATGAAAAGCTTTTTGTTTCCATATTTCAATAAATTTATATATCTTTAACTGGTTTGGGGAGGGTATTTGGAGGTCAGAGGCCTCTCAGAGGTTACCGTGCTGGCCAGGCCCTGGGAACAGCCGTCCTGTGGGAACTCATTCCCAGCTTCCCCTTCCTGAATCTCTTTTATTTTGCCAATGCTGGTGCCCATCACTAAATGCCTTTTTTTTTTTCTTCTTCTTCTTCTTCTTCTTTCTGTTTTTTTTTTTGGTAAAAATCAACAGCAAAGTCCACGGTGCACTTTATAGATGTGCCGTTCACAAACTGGCGTGGTAAAAGTAACACGACCTCGGGCTGTGAACCCAACCGTGCTACCGAGAGAAGGTGTTTGTGCTAACAAAACTTTTACAAGAATAAGCAGTTTTGGGGCTCCACCCTCCCACGAGAGGCTGGTGCAGCTGCAGGTTAGGGCAGACGGGCGCCCATCGCCTCGCGGCGCTTTCCCTGTTCGTCCGGAGGAGTCAGCGACCCAGCTCTTTCTCCCTGCCGAATGCTGCCCATCGGCAATTCCGTATGGGGAGGATATTTCCAGCTGGAGGAGTACCAGTGCCCGTCCACCCTCCCGGTGGTGTTTCAGCCCCGTTCGGCAGCGTGGCTCTGAGACAGAGACCCTAACCCCAAAGCCAGCCCCGGAGCAAGGAGCAGAACTTGCCTCTCCAGCAAAACCCTCTTCCCTTTCCATTTGCCGTTGCGCTGAGGGTTTTGCTCTGCCTGAAAGCTTTCACAAAGCATCTCAGCGGCCGCAGGCGGTTTTGCTCTGTGTCCTTCGACCGAACCGCCCCATCCTTCACCAAGGAGCGCCCCGAGTCCCTGCCCTTGCGGGATAAAGGATGCTTTCAGCTGCTCTAAGCGGATCTGTTGGGAAACCGCTGGTTTTCTGTGACTTGGAAACATCTGGTTGACATTCTTACCTCCACAGGCTCTTGTGTAATTATCCTTATTACCTGCTCCGCGTGCACTTTATCTTGTTTTATGGGCAATTCTGCTCTCCCTCCCTGCCCGCACCACCCACCACCATCACACAAGCACACGGGCCGCTTTCCTAATTAAAACTTTGTGCTTTCTTCCTCTGGCTCAGGTCTCCCCTCCCCATCTCAGCAGTGGCTGAGGAATGCGACACAGGAATGCTGTCCTCTCGCAAGGAGCCGGGGGAAAGGGGGAGGCTGGCTATCACTTAAAAACAATGTCTTTGTGTTTCCAGCCGGCTGTAGTCACGCAAGGCCGTGCCTGGGTGTGCACGGCCGCCCGCCCCGCGCCTGCTGCCTCACCTGGCACCGACGCGGCAGGGTTCAGCATCTTCCAAACCCTTTTACCATCACGTCATATTCTTGCAAAACCAGGGCTGGCAGCATCCCATAAATCAACGCCAAGCTCCTCTGTGAGTGAGGAGCTCACCTTTCCATCTCAGTTCCCTCCTCAGACCGTCCTCGGAGGCTGGCTGGGGGTCTCTCTGCGGAGCAGAGGTACCTCACCGGCACCCGGGTGCTTTGCACGGTCCCTTACGCCGGTCAGACATTGCCGGCAAAAGCCCGTGGAGCGGCGGCAGAGCCTGACGGCGTTGCGAGTCGCGTCGGGTGATGATGTCTGCCGGCGCCGTGTCCTGTGGGTGCGTGGCTCTGAAGGAAATGCCGCTAGAAAAGGGAGCGAAGCTTCTTAATTTTAAGCTATAAAAATGGTAATGTGCCTTCCGAAATCCCAAGCCATCCAACCACACAGCTCTGTGCTTCCAGCCTGCGCCCTGCCGACAGGAGCCCTTTGGAGACCCGCTTCAGGTCTTCTTGGGTCAGCAAGAGCCTTTCCATTGACTCCAGCGAGCTTTGGGTCTCATCCTGCCCGTGAGCATCACGAGGCCAAGTGCTCCCATCCCACCCGGCGTGACGGGTCTTTGCTGCAGAGCGGCTGGGCCGATTCTGCATCCCTGTGTCTGTCTGTTCACCTGCAACCCCGTCCCGGGGTTATGGTCTGAGCCGCTTTCGGGGGCCGTTCCTGGCTAAGACAGGTGAGGGACAGCACGCCGGACCTCGGCACATCCAGCACCTCCCTCCCCGCCATAAATACCAAATTCGCCTTTTTGGCGCTGGTGCTATGATTTTCCACGCTCGTTAGCCGCTCCTGAGGTTTCTCACCTGGCGCAGGCTGCCTGCCTGTGTTTCTCATTTGCCGGTTCAAGTCCTGCGCATTTGGTGCAACCTCTTACGGGTGAAGGATTCCTAAAAGGAAAGGGAAGCTGGAGCCAAGCGGGGCTCCGGAGGAGAGGGGAGAGGAGCGGGCACTCAGAGGCAGAGCGGCGAGCGTCCGCTCACCCGCAGCCAGCCGGAGGAAAATAAGCTCCCTCATTTCACTGACCGGCGAGAACAGGGAGAAAAAGGGAGCAGCCAAGTTTCTGTGCGGGAATAAACGCAGCGGCGCTCTCACGGGCTGCAGTCGGGACTTTCCTACCGCTTCCCAACAGCGCAGGATCCTGAGGCCGAGAGCGCTGCGCTCTCTCGGGCTCTGAAGCTGCGGAGACTTGCAGAGGCACGGGCAGCCCCCACGGGCCCGGAGCCCCGCTCCTCCGCACGGGCATCGCCCCGCCAGCCGAGGGACGGGGACGGGACGGGGTGGCTGGAGGGGGACGCACGCGGCGGCTGCGGCCGGGCCCCGCGTCGGCGCGTTTCTCCCAGCTCTGCTCTTCGCTGCTCCGGCGCTGGCCAAACAGGTTTGCGCTTCCAGAACGTGGGTATGAAAAAGCAACACAACCCCCTCCTCCACCGCGCTAAAAGACAGGGGTTTGTTTTTTTTTCTTTTTAATACACCATAAATGATGACCTTTTACCTCCTTGAGAAGGCAGCCAGCGCAAGCACAACAATGTGATTTGTGCAGCATTTCACTTGCGGTTTCTTCAAGAAATTCATCTGGTCTCGCAGCAATTAAGGGAAGGGAAGCATTTCCACTCCGGCTTTGGGCCCTGAAAACCTGCCAGGAGGGTTTTTTTCCCTTCCCCTTCGCTCTCTCGCTTTCTGCTCCAGTCCCCCCTTGCTCACTTGTCCTAGGAAACTTCTGCCATTTTGCTTCGGCAGCTCTCCTGAGCGCGTGAGGATAAATCCCCACTCGGTGCAGGTGGGAAGATGCCGGATCCGGGTCCCTACTCCTGCGCGGCCGACGGGGTGGGATGTTGCCTGTCCGGAGCCGAGCCCAGTGGCCAGCCAGATGAGGGGCGTGCAGGATCATCCCCCCCCTGCCCAGCACCTTCCGTGCCCTCCACCCGCTCCCCTGCCCAAAACTCCGTCGTCCGAGGGGCTGTGCCTGGAGAGGGCACCAGGCACGGTGACGCTGGCCGTGCCGTTGCCACCCGCCTTGTGCCTGGGGTCCCCCTTAGGGCATTTCCCTGTACAAAGCCCTGGATGGAGTCAAAAGCACGCGGGGCTCGTAGAGCAGCAGGGAAAGGTGTGGGACAAGGCCGCGTCCCGCGAGGACGTATGGGTGACTTTGCCTGGCCCGAGCGTGCTTGCAAGAATGGGCCTTAAATTAGCCCCTAAGTCAACAGCACAGTTAATTGCTCATTCATTCCACAGGTGGGTTAATAATTAAGTTAAATTAATAATTGGGACAATAATTAAACTGCACAATAACCAATACAGGGGACAATTGGAGTAATCCGTCTTCGTGCTAAGCGGTTGCGGGGGTTACTCATTTACCCAGTAGTTTACGGGAGGGATTCGGCACGGTGTGGCGTCGGGCCGGCTTGGCCGCGGCGGGATGCGACTTCTGGAGTCCCGTGAACTGCCGGGGGTTTTTGCCAGGCAAACCCACCGGCTTGTGCCCCCCGCCCCGGGCGACCGCGGAGAGCAGCGGGGTCCCGGGGAGGAGCAAAGCAAAGCCCACCCGCGACCCTGCCGCCGCCCCGGGGCCTCCCCCACCGCCTGCGCCCGTCCCCTCCCCGCGGCGGGCCGGACAGACGGAGGGAGGGACGGGAGGACGGAGGGAGGCGGCTCCCGGCCCCGGGGGGGAGGAACTACAAGTCCCGTGAAGCCGCGCCGCCCGCCCGCCCGAGCGGGGCTGTATAAAGGGGGAATGGCCCCGGCCGCCGCCGTGGGAGCATCCCTGGCCGCG
>VZTL01022933.1:33149-44289 GCA_013400535.1 Scopus umbretta
GACGACACACACAAGACACGACTTTTCCCTTCCCCTCCTGTGGGAAAACCTCCTAGAAAGGCTGGCAGCAGCTCCCTACGCCCCGGGCAGGTGCCTGGCTGAGCCATGGGCAAGCTATGGCCTTGGGGAGCCCCCGGCAGCCCCGTCCCCCGCTCTCCCCGGGGTCTGGGGGGGGTCTCCCCGGGGTCCAGGGGGGTCCCCCCAGCCTTGGGTGCTGCCTGCCGTGAGCCCGGCGGTGAGGAACACCCGATCGGGCTTGGTGCTGCAAGGTACCTTGTGATGCACAAGAGCACTTTTGTGCGAATTCTGGAAAAATATGAATGACTCCCTTATTTTGCTCGCTACAACAAAAAGACCACACCAGTCTAGACCTGCAACCAATAACACACATGAAAATTAGCGCTGTCTGCTCCGAGGGACCCAGCGCGTTGAGGACAACGCCAGTCCTTCCAGCGTGCGAGCCCGCTGATCCGTACGGAGGGCGAGGGATGCGTGTTTGGGGAAAGGATGTTTGAGGTTACTTTGATATAAACAAGAGACGCTTTTATTGCCCAGACATTGTTAGTGTTGCTCTCTGCTGGCTTGGAATGCGTTTCCTCTGAAGGGTTTTGAGACTAGAGGAATTGCTCAGCTCTCTTGCTAATTGAGACATCTTTTTATAATCACGGTCCCAGCTGGTGGGATGGAAGCGGGGGGGAGAGGGCTGCTGTGCAGTGACTCAGGCCTTGGGAAGGAGCTGCATCTCCGTTTGCCTGGCACTGTGGAAGGGAGATTCCAGCCCGGAGGCTGGAGCGGTGTACGCGAGGATGCTTTTCTCCCCTACTGTCAAGCAGGTGACGTTTTCAGGCCATCGGCTTTCTCATTTCCCTGTGAAATTAGGGATGGGGGAAAAAAATCTTCCTGGGTCTCCCCAGTTCATCTCAATCCTTCCCACTGGTGTGGGATCAAATATTGAGTTTGAGCCCCCCAACAGGCAGCCATCATGGGGCAGAAGGGTGCTGCAATATTTTTTTTTTTCTGCTCTCCTCCTTTCTCAGGCTTTGCTGCTAAAAGAGCCAGAACTGCTTGGACTCGCTCTTTCTCTAAAGCTGCTTGTTTGCCGGTTGCTTTCCACGCGCGGGTGTCTCAAACAAAAGCCAGTCTGAGACGTGGCACCCCTCAAACTTCATTTGATGCGTTGGCAATCATCTTTTTTTTTAATTAAATTTTTTTTTTTTGGGGCGCTGTTGAATGGCAGCGGGGTCTCCCACTGCAGCCCCTCTGGCAGTGGGGATGTGAAGTTTTCTGATGGGGAGAGGGTCCCTAACTGAAGCGTGACGGCGCTTTGCAAGCACAACGCGTGTGAGGAGGAATACAATCCGCTTCTTGCACTGGCAGGAGGAAGTCAACTCGCTCTTACGGCCAGGAGCGTTCCCTTCGGGCTGTCTCCCAGGCTGCGGGGTGGGCTGCGGGAGTTCGACCTCCGTTTGCACGGCAGAAACCCGCGGTGGAGCGTGGGGAAGCCTGACGCCGGCGGGGCGAGGTGTCGGCCGCCGCGGTCAGCGGTGGGTTTCTCCGCGGGGCTCGGGTGCTGTGCTCTGGCGGATTCGATGGTGGCGGCTGGAGATGCTGGTACTGCAGCCGCTGCTTCTGCCCGACGGGCTGGGAGCTGGAGTGCGTGTCCCTGCCCGGCCGCCTCCGCTGAGCCGGTAAATCGGTGGCCGGCCGAGTTCAGAACGGATCCTCCTACCTGCAGCGACGGGGCTGTAAGGGGTGGTGGTGGGGGAAACAACCCAAATGGTCTCAACCCCAAATCCGTCGGACTTTGTCAGGACCCGATTCAGAGGCACCGAGCTGGGGCTGCTCCTGGGCTGCTTCTCCTGGCAAAGGAGCCTGGCAGAGCCCTCCGCCACGGCCGTGCTGGAGCGGTGACCCGGGGAAGGCGGATTCACCCCTTCCGGGCTGGAAGAGGAGGGATGCCCTCAAACAGCCCGGGAAAACTTGTGGTCGCACTGTCACTGGCAGCGGACATCATGAACTGTTTGAGGACCAGCTAGAGATTAAGCTCTGTATTATGGGGGTTGCAGTAGCCTCTAAAGCAGACTCGGGTGCCATCTCATCCGCACCTGCCTGTCGCGGGGCTCAGCGTGTTGCAGGGTGCGGAGCAGAGAGGACTTGGGGGAATGTCGTGACCTGGGGCTGGGACCTAAGCGAATGCTTCTGTCTGCAGCGGGGCACAGCTGTGAAATCTGGAAGCCCTGGGCTCCCACCTGGCTCTTCTGAAGGCTGGATTTCGGTGTGCCTGCCTCTTGTGCTTGGTTTTAAATATATTTGATACAGTAGCGTCCCTTCTCCTTGGTGATGGGTGGTTTTTAGTAGCAACTGCCTCGGATCTAGACTGTATTGGACTCAAGCTCTTCCGTCTGGGGGTTCTTCTGTATGAGCAATGATCGGTGTGTCTTAAATTTTAGGAGATCCAGTGTCTTGGGCAACACCCGCCTCCCCTCCCTCTGGCTCTCTGAGCCCCAGACAATGGGGGGATAATGCCAGGAGCACAATGCAGCTTGCTGGGGGTTTTTTTTTTTGTTTGTTTGAACTTTGAACAGAAAAGCAAAGCAACAAAGGAGAGGGCGAGAAAAGCACAGTGTTTTGCCAGTTACCAAGGCCGGCCAGAAAGTTATAACTACATTACAAAGGGCGGCCTTGTTCGGAATGGCTTATTTCATCAGAAAGATGGATTTAAAACAAAAATGAAGGGGCGAATGCTAGCATAAAGTCTCCCATGTTAGTATAAACACTGCATGAAAACATGTTTATTACCTCCTATAACTCCCTAATAAATATGGTTTCTTTTTGATGAACGCTCTTAACGGAGGATTAGGGTTTAACCGTGCGTTTGCCGTATGAGTCCCTGGAGACAGAGCCCACGTTCAGGGCGGCTTCGTGTCCTGCTCTGCAGCCTGGTTGCAGAGCTTTGAGGTTTCCCTCTTTCTACCTTTTGGGTTTTTCCTCCCTGCGGCAGCACCTGAATTGCAGGCAGCGCTTGCCTGGAGCAGCACGCAGGAGGAAAACTGGAGTGACTGTGGTTAGGGAGGTTGTTGTCACTTCTAGTTCACCTGTAAAGCGGGTCTTCTCCCCCAACAGAGCTGGTGAGGTGTGAAGGCCTTGGCCCCAGGGTTGTGCTGCACCCATGCCCTAAGAAGGTACCATTTTTCCCTTCAGTTGGCTGGCTCTTTCTGCCAAGCCACAGATGTTTTTTGAGGGCTAAAACCTAAGCCTTTAAATAAATGCTTTTGATCCCTGGGTGGTTGTGCAGCTTTCCTGCAAAATAAAATAAAAAAACCCCGAGGAAACCCCTTCTGGGATTTTTTTTTTTCCTATCAAGAGCAAATGTTATCTAGTCAGGCTGTTTTTAAGGCTTCTTCCTCTGGGGTTGTAGCCTTGCCTTCTCTCCCTGGGAGGGGGTCGGAGCTGTCGTGTGTCTGGTACAGCTGCCGCAAAACCTTCCGTGGCCTCGTGAAGGAGGAAACGAACAGCGATGGCTCTGTTCTAGGGCAACCTTGAACCTCTCGAGCAATGCGACTCGCTCAAAGGGCCAAAAGGTTTTTGCATGGCACTGTACGGGAGCTTTAGCTTGGCTTTGCAGTGCTGCCGTGGCCTGTGTCCCGTACTGGGTCAGACGGAGGTAGGGTGCGCTGGGAGCAAAGTGTCGCGTCCTCTCCAGTCTGGGATGGATGGGGGCTTCACTGCTGTCATTCAAGTTCGCTTCAGCTCCCGCTGGTGGGCCTTAAAACTGCACTTTCAGGCCAGCGTGTTTCAGGAGTGGCTTCTGAATTTCGGAAGTGTTTTTTTTTTTCCTAAGTTGGCATGAGAAAACACATTTCTGGTGTGTGGGCTCGCGCTGGCAGCCAGAAGGTGCAGAGAGGGTCCCTTTAGGATTTGTAGGTTGAGTGATCGTGGTGGTTTTTTGTCAGGTGGCATTCTCCTCTGCCCATCTCTGTTCTCCGCAGATAAGCTCAGCGCTAGGAGGGGCACATGCCCAGGTAGGCTGTACTGCTCTTGGAGGGACAGGAACCCGCTGCCAGCCTCTGGGACCTGGTGTGCCAGTGACACCAAGAGGCAGTCGGACTCGTTCTGCAGCTGGATGGCTAAATGCCTACCTCTGTTGCAATGGACTTGGAAGTAAACTCTAGGAGTTAAAGCTGACAGGAGCTTCTCTATGCTTCCAAGACTATGGAGAACAGGTCCCCTTGTCTGCTGGGGAGGGCTTGTGCTTGAGCTCCGGCAGCTTTTTTCATGGCCAGCTGTGCTGCGGACTTGATTTTGCACATGTGGTTCCAGCCTCTCCTCGGCAAGTCAGAGGAAACAAGGGAGCCTGGGGAGTGAGGTCCTGGTGAGATGCCTGCACACCTCTGGGGTGGCGATGTGATGAGCGGGGCTCAGTTTGGGGGTGGGAAGGTGCCAGCATCTGGGCTGGGGTCGCTGCTGTGCGAGGTGCCAGAAACCCTGCAGTGCGGCCCTTGGGGGCGCACGTACACGAGTGTCCTGCTCGGCTGCGCTTTGGAGGGGACTCTGTCACCAGTGGACGTGAGGGTAGTAAGAGCTGGTATCGGCCACTCGGGAAGCGGTTGGGATCTGTCTTGGCACTGAGCTGGAGCTCACCAGCCAAACCGCTGTGGCTTCAGCTCCTCTTTCTGGGCTGCGTAAGACGGAGTGTGTCTGCAGAAGCCTCTCCGTCGGACTTGGGGAGGAAGAGCTGCTCACCTAGAGCTGGCTGGCAGGTCTCTCTCCGTCCCTGGGAGTGGTGGGCAGGCTGCGTGTTAGCCATGGAAGCGCCATCCCCTCTCTGCGCGGACGTGGTGCCGGCTTGCATCGCGGGGTACGCGCAGCTGCTCCAGTACCAGTGGCAGGACGGTGGCCTCCTGCTCCACCTGGTCTGTGAGCGGATATTTGAGTCCAACACCGTTCCTGGGAGATTCCCTTCTCTGCAGCTTACTGCTTCTGAGGCAGGAGGACCCGGAGGCGACGGAACAGCTGGTCCTGGGGAGGAGAAGGGGGCTCACGCAACCGGTACCTGTCTGTGGGAGGGAGCGGGCATCTCCCGCTCGCAGGGTCCGGGCAGCTCCCTCGGCGAAGGGAAGCGGGATGGTGACCGTCCTCCTACCTCTTAGGTTTGTCCGAATGGGAGATGCCAAATCTTCCCAGCCGAGGACCTGGGAGGGGGAGGGAGGGCTTTCCAGCCCAGCAGACTGGATGGGAAATAATGATCCCTTTTTATAGCTTCTTCAATTGTTCCTGAAAATCCTTTTTAAAAGGAGGAAAGTTCCTTCCTTCCTTTCAGCTCCCGGTATCTTTAAGAATTCGCTCCATTGTGAGCCCAGGACAGAGACCCTTCTATGAGGGCTGCCTAGGCGCTCTTCGGAGGCCCCCTCCCCGCGCCCCCTCCCACCCCATCCCAACAAGCCCCCATTCTCCTCTGAAGAGGGTCCCTCTGTCTAACGCCAAGTAACTCTTAAGGGTAGCATTTATCCTCGGGCACTCAGCTCACAAAGAGTGCTGGAGTGTCAAATAAACTCACTCCAGCCTGCAAAGAGAAGAGGAAGAAAATACAAAACCCCCTTTATTTCCACCCCTGCAGGGAAACAAATACGGACTTTGTGCTAGAGAGCAGCAGCGCCCTAACGAAGCGGGGTAGTGCGCGTACTAATGTATCGCTAATAAAATTGTGCGTGCGTGCACACGTGATCGTGTGTGCGCAGACCTGGCAGACGAGCAATAAATCAAAATCCTTCCAAACAAGTGCGGGCCATCCCGCGTGCCCGCTGCCTTCTAGGCAGAGCCGGTCACCGCTAACTCTGTGTTGGTGAATTCTGTGGGTTTGCTTCTGGGGAGGGGTGCAGGGAGGAAGATGCTGGTCCTGTCCTGGGCCCTCTGATGAGGTTGTCACCAAAGGTAAGGGACAGCGGGGGGGGAGCTTGTGCTCGCCTGCATCTTCAGCAGACCCTTTGAGCTCTGACCAGGCTTTTGGAAGGGCTCAGCAGAGCTGAGTTGTGTTGCAGGTGCTGATCTCATCCGGAAACTCTTGGCAGGAGGAGAATTCAAGCCTCTTGCCCTGCCGCCGGGGACTCGGCCATGGGAGATGCTGCGCAGCCTTGCAGCTGGCGCGCCGCTCTGGGCGCGCATCGTTGCGCTTCCGTGAGCCTTGTGGCTGCGCTTGCTGCATTCGCCGCCGCGGTGCGGAGGAGAGGAGCAGCCCTGCGAAGAAAGCGTTGTCTCCTTTCTGCGGATGGATTTACACTGCAGTTCGACGCGTCGGAAACCAGCGTGACCAAACAACTGGGACGGTAACATCTAAGCAAGGAATTGGCCAGTGCTGCCTGCTCCCCGGGGATGTGTCTGCCAGCGTGGCCAGTACCTCTGCTCAGCAGCAGCAAGAAAAATTCTGCTTTGTCGACCTTCATCTTGGCACGGTCCTGGCTTCCTAGTGCTGAATTTGGGAATATCTTGCTGCTCTTCTACCTGGGATGTGCTCAGATGCCCTCAGATGTTCCTGCAGCTGACAGCAGACCTGGAGAGCGAGGTGCAACTCTGGCCCTGCTGTAGTGGCCAAGGGTCACTGCTGTTCCCTTGTCCTGACACTTGTTTCTCTGCAGGTTTTGGTAGCTTCTTGTTACTGAGAGGGGCAGATGCCGTCAGCCACGATAGCTGTTGGACTGTCCTCGTACCTAGAAGTGAGAAGACAAGAGTCTGACCACGTGCAGGATTGGGACTTCTCCCCCTCCACCAAGCAAGCGGTCCTGAGCCGAGAGGATTTGTCTCTGGATGGTTTCTCTCTACTGGGATCTCTGGACTCATAAACCCTTGTGGACTGGTGTGGGTTTTGGATGCTCCCTTCCATCTGCAGCTGGGAATATCATGGCCAGAAGGCTGCAGACACCTGCTTCTCTCAAAATCTGGTGGATTACTTCTTTTGGCATTATTCTGCCGGTGCTGTGGTTTTTTCTAATCTGGTGGAACTGGCTTTGTGACCTGAAATCTCCCAGTTGATGGATGTGGAAGAGCAGCGGTTGCGGCCCAACGCTACAGTCCCCTCTTTTTCTGGGCTGCTCACTCTGAGCATCGTGGCTCTGGAGGAGGAAGGAGTCCACGTGCACGTGTAGGACAAATCCTGCTGGTCTTAGGTGAGTCAAGAACATGTACTTTTTTTCTCCCTTTATTTAAAACAAACTTCCTGCGGGACTAGCTTCTTAGAAAATGATGTTTTCCCCCACTTGAGGTAAAAATGCCAACATCTAGTGACCTGCTGCTCCAGGGGGAATAGGAGAGTAGATGGGCTTGTTTCTGAAAGCTGAAGTGGCTTTCCCCTCCTGCTTTAATCAAAGCACTAACTTTTTAGTACCATTTGAGCCTGAAATCCCTAATAAGAGTTTCCTTCCTGGAGTTATATTGCCAAGTAATGGACAAAGGAGTTAAAGCAAGGCAGCCCCCAAGCAGGTTTTTCTTCCTTTCCCTGGCCAGGGGGAACCCCGCTGGCTTTCCGCACTTTAAAGCGTGTCGAAGCAGGCGGTGGTGGCTGTGCGGGGGGACCTGCCGCTTGTTAGGCTGACCGGGAACAACGTGCGGCTTGCCTCGAGGGTACCGCAGGGCTCCCGGCGCCTGGGTGGATGCGGGGGATGAGCCGAAAGGCTCCCTTCGGAGGGGAGTGCGGCGTGAGCCTCCTTGCGATGGAAGATCCCCTTTCCTGGGGAAGGTAGGGGACTGCTAGAAGATGATGCCAGGGCTTTGGGTTTTGAGGGGACTTGGATCAGCGCTGACATTTCGGGGTGTGATGCTGAGAGATGTGCCCAAGGGGCTTTGCAGAAGCAGCCGTGGATGCATGAGGGTGCGCGGCCTGGGAGAATGAGGATTAAATGGGGGGATTTCTGCTCGGGTGGAGAATTTGCTGGGGACTCCTGTGCTGGTGAAGATGGGGGCTTGCCCTCACCAGCCCTTTGTGCTGTCTGTTGTCCGGAGGTAAAGGCGATGGGCCTGTCTTGGCTTTCCTCTGGGACTGGTCTGCTCGTGACACCCGGCTTTCGTGGTCCTCGTGTTCTGGTGAGGACATTCCCTTCAGTCCCTGTTCCCTGCGCAGGCTCTAAGCTGCTGGGGCCCTTTGCTCTGAACTGGGGTGGATCAGCTTGGTTTTGGGGCACGGAGCAGAACTGACTTTTTCACTGGGGAAGGGGCCGCAGTTCACTCTGCCCAGAGTGCTTTCTCATGTGTGGGTGTTTGTTTTTTTTTTGTTGTAGTGAACTTGCCTCCGGGAGAACAAGGCTGAGGAGTGTGGTGAATAAAGGGAAAACCGCTGCTGGGAAAGATGTGGATTTTTTTTTTTTAAAGTACACTTCTGTTTTGGGTTAGATCTCATCTGTTCTTGTTTGCTGGTGATCAGTTAGTGCAAGAAGCCTGATGCAGGCTGGCGGGAATGCGAGGTCTACGCTATCGTCCGTTTGGGAGCAGGATGGCTGTGGCCATGTTCCGCAGGAGCAGACTGTGCCAGCATGGTCAAAGGGAAACTGAGGAGAGCTGTAAAGCTGCCATTCTTCCCTTTCACTGAATGCGGGAGGATGTGGTGTGTGCCCTCCCCAGAGAGACAGCTCTGCCAGCTCGGTGCTCTTCAGGATAGGCAGGGATGGCAAATGCAAGCCTGAAGAGCCAAGCGGCTGAAGCTCACTTGATTTGTGTTCTTCTGAACTGCCCACTTGCAGCTATCTGAACAGAGCGGGGATGTTTTAATTTCCCTCCCTTGTCAGTGTCTGGTGGCTTTGCAGCTCGGTCTCTTCCCAGACCCTTGGGATGGTGGTTTTTCCATGGTGAGCATGGGAATGTACCGAGTACTTGACTTCATTCCTTTGCAACGTGAGTCTCTTGGCACCCTGTCCCTGCCTCCGAAGGAGGGAGGAGGAGGGCTGAGGTGATGAGACCGCGCACGTGCTCTCGCTGGTCGTGCGGCAGACTCTCGAGCGCTGAGCTCCTTGGGCTAAGGCAAGGCAGAAGCTTTCCACCCCAAACTAGCGTAACGCAGCTCACGCCTGCTTGGCTCTGCACGGGCTTCTGTGATAAGGGGGGAGGCTGGTACTTGGCGTTTGGTTTTATTTTTGGCATCTTCAGCTTTTTCTGAGAGATGCCCTGTGAATGGATGCCTTCGCTGCCTGCTTGGTTGCTCTCTGCATACGTGTAATAAGTGATGTACTGAGCCCTGCTTGCTCTGGGGACCTTGCTGGGTGCCTGGGTCCCTGGTGCAGATCCTGAGAGGCTGCCCGTGGTGGCTGCATGGCAAGGCAGGCTCGGGTGGCTGAGCCAGTCCTCTTCTGGTACCGTGCTTGTTCCTGGACCCTGCAGGAATCATAGAATCACAGAGTCGTGAAGGTTGGAAAAGACCACTGAGATCATCTAGTGCAACCGTCAACCCGACACGTCGCGACCGTCCTGACGGATGCTCCAGGGAAGCCCAGCGCTGCCGGGCGGCGGGTGAAGGTTTGGGCCCAGGGAAACCCACCTGCATTTTTGCCAAAATCGCCCAAAAAGCTTTAGGGACCCTGCTCAGCCGATGGGAGAGCTCCTGGGTGCGCGCTGACACCTGCCGGCAGAGTCGGGCAGGGGACGGGCAGGGGACGGGCAGCACCAGGCAGGGCCGGCAGGCGGCGGGCGAGGGCAGGCAGCGCTGCCCCTGCCCCTCGGGAGAGCATCCCTCTTCCAGGCCTTGGGACGAGCCAAATTCTGCCTTCCCCCCCCCATTCCGGGTAAACAGCCCCAAAGTTGTGCCCGTGGGCCCCCTCCACAGCCGTGCCCCCACGGCGTGAGCTGCTGCGGGGATGGAACGTCGCCCGGGCTGCTGCGTGCCGCGGCGTGGCTCCTCGGAGGCGCTGGAAGGAGCGTGGAGAGGCGGCGGCGATGGTGGCTGATGGGGGGGGATATTCATCTGGGGGGTCCTGGGGAAGTTGAGGCTGGAAGGCGCTTTGGGGCAGGGGAGGACGGAGGGTGGCCGTTGTGCTTGCAGCCGACACGTGTGGGCAACGCAGGGGAGCGGCAGAACAGAGTTATGATTTTTCTTTTAACCAGTGGATTTCGAAGGTGAATCTCTGCTCGAACAAAAAACCCCGAGGCTGGAAGTATGAACGGCGTGCTCTTGTTTCTGATGGTTATTGGTGCTTTGGCAGGTGGGACAAATTCTCCCTGTGCTCCTACCTCCTTCTCACAGCCTTGAGCACTGCCTGGGAGCTGCGGTTCGGCTACCAAACGGTTGCTTGCTTTCCAAAAAGTCAGCAAGCAAAGAGCTGTTCCTGCCACTGCCGGTTTCAGGCGGCGAGTGGCACCGGTTCTGGGAAGGAACGGGGAAGGTTCTGGAGAAGGAACGGGCTGGAGACCGTGCCCGCTGCCTGGGCAACCTCTGCGCTGCACCTGAGTGTCTGGAGAACATCTCGGGATCTCTGATCCTCCTTCTCCGGCTGCTCAGCCCCTCCTGCACGTATCTGCAGGGACTCGCGGGCGCCCTTGTTCTGGCTGCGCACGAGGAGCCCGCCGCCGGGCTGCTTCTCGCGCAGAGAAGGGAATCCCACCTGCGGGCACGCACCGAAGCTGCCGCTTGAGCCGGAGCCTGAACTCTGCTTGGATTGTCCTCGGTGGCAAGCAGGAGGCGAGCTGGAAGGTGGGGGATTATTAGGAGAGGAAAAGAAAGCAACGCCAACCTCCCGCTGCTGTGCCTGTGTGTTCCCGCTGCAAATGCTACGTGCTGTCCTTGGTCCCCTCCCTGAGCTGAAAAAGCTGTGGAGGGGGGGGAAAGTGCGGAGAAGGCCGTGGAGCGATGAGCTTCTTGGAGAGTGGGAGTTAAAGAGCGCGGGGCTGCTGCATCCCCAGATGGCTGAAGTGGGATATGGGAACAGGGGGAGAAAAAACCATCAAATTGGTGTCTGCTATGGAAAAAGTTGGGGTGGGGGGGATGATAGCACTTCTGGGTGTAGCGGGAGGTGGGGGCTCCCGGCCGGCGGCCGCTGGATGGCAGCGGCGCTCTGCAGCATCCCTGCCCGGCTCCTGCCAAGGCCTCGCTCCCCAGAGCTCAGCTTCGTTTGGGGGCTTTTATCGCCTGCCCCTTCCCACCCACCCGCAGAAAATGGCTGCTCCG
>VZTL01022933.1:47074-59387 GCA_013400535.1 Scopus umbretta
GTTCTTTAAGGGCCTCGGGCAGCCGATGCCTTGGGGATGGGCTCCCGAGCTTTGTTCTGGATGGGCTCCCGAGCTTTGTTCTCGTGCTGCTGTGGACTCCAACACACGCCTCGGCCTCCGGGGTGCTGCGTGAGGAAGGTGTGAGGCTGAGGCACGGGTCTGTCCTGGGACCCGTTTTCTCCTCACGCCGGGACCTGTCCGTGCAAATGCATTTGCCCGCTGCACCGCGCTCCTTCCATGCATGCCTTGCGCCTTCCCCTTGCTGTTATAACCCCCCCCCCCCGCNNNNCCCCCCTGCAAAAAATAATCCTGGTTTAACTTGCCAAGGTGCTGGTTCAAACCCTCCTGGCACGACTTGCGTTATAAACTAAATGACCCGTTTGCACAGGGGCTCTGCACTGAATGAGCTGCAAGTTGTACCTTCAAGGAAAGGGTGCCCACCCCACCGCCCTGCACAGCTCCGGCCGGAGCCTCCTGCCGCACCGCTGCCCGGGCTCCCTCCCAGCCTTGCGTGTATCAGCTGCGAGGGGGGAAAAAAAAAAACAACCCCAAAACAACAACCCAACTTGTTTAAAAACTTTATCTAGGCTTCCCGCGCGTTGCCTCGCGTGCAATGCAAAGGAGGTTTTGAGTTTATGTATCTGCCTGTCCTCGGGGTTGCATCTGCCCAGCTGCTCTGCAAGGACATCTCCTGAGCCCCGGGAGCTGCGCTGCGCCCTTGTCCTCTGGAATGCTCTTTTCATTGATATATTCTGAGAACAAAAATGCCTGCTTTGTATCCACTGCCCCTTTCTTTCCCCACGCAGAAGGGGAGGGAGAAAATGACTAAAATATTTTCTTGTAACAAAAGGCTGAGGGTGAATCTAGATCAGCCATTCTGATCCATTTAAGGCAAAATCTCCAGGGCTTTCAGCAGAGAAATTAAAACACTGGAGCTTTCTCTTTTCTTCAGAAGAACAAACAGGAGCGGTTACCACTTCCTCTAGCTCATAAACAAAACCAGCCCGACGTCTCCAGGAGAAACCCTGCCAAGAGACTTTCCTTCCTAATTGTTTGGTATTTTTTCAGTTCTGATTAGTATTCGGGAGTGCCTGGCACACAAGCGGGAAGTTTCAGGAACAGGCTGTAGATCTCGGTTCATGCAGATCCTACCCTCGTCCCATCCCTTGCCCTCCTTGCCTGTCCCACTCGCCCTCTCCCTCCCTCCCGTCCTTCCTGCTTTGTTTTTCTTCATCTGCCGTATTTGCCGCCTTCCAGGGCTTCTGGTGGTCGTGTCTTTTGGCTCCCAAACTCTGGCACTTGCTTTTCCTTTCGAAGCCTCGCTGCCTTTGCAGGAACTGCATCAAGGCTCTACGGGCTTTCCTGACTCTTCTTCTCCAGTTCCTTTGCTTTCGGGCTGCTCTCTGCTCTTGGGAAGGAGCTCTGGCTGGACCAGCCGCAGGGGGATCCACCTTTCCCTGGTGGAAAGGCCAGGTTGGGATTTGGACCAAACTTAGTAAACGCTACAAAAGGATAAAGGGTGCAACTGCCTCAGTGTCCCACCGTGCACTGATGGTGTCTGAGATGGAGTTTGCTGCAGAGCTGCTCCCACCCGTAGACGGCGAGATCTCCTCTCTCTGCCCCAGCCTCCTCTTAACTCTTTCACCAGTAAAAATCCTTTCTGTGGAGGGATGGAAACCTCCAGCTTGCCTTGGCGGTCCCCAGCGGGGAGTGCTGCGTGGCCCCGCGCTCTGCCCTCCGCCATGGGACAGTGACTCATTTGAGATGGTCCCGGGGGAAGCAGGGAAAAGCAGCTTGGATTTTTCACCTCTGACTCCCTTCCCTAGGCAGCCCATCTGGGGCTGTGCCTGTTGCCAGTGCTCCTGCCCACGGAGATGAGCTGCTGCCCTGATCCTGCTTTTCCAAGTTACTTTATTGTGCAGAGAAGAGCTTTCCCACCTCTCTGTTTTGTGGCTGGGTTTTAATGCGTAGCAATTGTTCTGACTTCTTCTGTTCTTGCATCATGTGCTAGAGATTAGGAAATAGGTAGCGATAATAAATATCGCTGAATGAGTGGGTGTGGGCAGGAGGGAGGGAGAAGAGTGATTTAAAGGGCAAGGAAAACTGCGTTCCCTGTGGGCAGCGCTCTTTTTGCAGGGACGAGTTAAGCTTTTACGTCCTCTTTTGTTATTTGGTAAAATAACTCGCTCTGTGGCTGGAAATGCTCATCGGTGAAGCCGTCGTGTGCATGGATGCGATGTGCATCCCCTGAGCATCCCACCAGCTCTGCAAGTGATGGCCCAAAGTCTCTTCCCAGCTGCCTCCAGCCCTACCGGGGCCGGAGCCGTGCTGACGGGAGCCTCGAGAGGCAGGGTCCCCGTTAGCCGTGTGCCGTTGTGCAGTCCCTTCTGGGATGAGCCTTGAACATCCCTTCTTTGGAAACCTGCTTGAGCGTCTGGTGTGTGCTCCCTGCCCCTGGGAACACACAGCTTTGACTCCGTGACTCAGCCTGAATTTCTTAATCATAAAAACAACCACCGTGTCTTGGGCTTTTCTCACGCTTTCTCTGCCATGGTTTCCAAGCCTTTTGTAAACCACTGACAGACTCAGGCTGGTAACCCCTCTGGGCAGGCAGGTGAAGCGGCGTTTGCTTCTGTTTTCATTTTTCAAGAGGGGAAACTGAGGCTCTGAAAGATAAAGTAACTTATCCGAAGTCATGTAAGGAAATGGTGGCAAACCCCAGAGCCCCATGAAGGCTGCACCTTTGGTCTTGACGTGGCTGAGCCCATGGCTTTGCTCCTGGCAGTCTGCCCCGGGCTGTAGGTAGGACAGAGGGGCAGAGCGGGGACCCTGGCTTGCTGTTCCTGATCTTGAGCAAGACATGCAGGTGCCTCTGGATGCAATTTTCCTCGTTCCATGAACGCTAGCTGCTGGGGCAGAGGAGTCCTCTTCGCGAAGCAAAGACACTGCCGAAGCTGCCTTCGGGGAGCAGTTCCTCGCAGCGCTCTGTGCTCCGCTCGCTACAAGGCTCTTACCACTTGCAGCGTCTGAGCAGCTCGAAAACGGCGTTGGCAATATTCCTCTGGGGCAGGGAGATATTGTCCCCTTTTTACAGACGGGAAGGGTGGCTGGTACAGCGCAGGAGGATTAGGGGTGGGATTTTCTAAAGCCTCCTGGTTAAGAAGACTGGGACTTGCAAGTCACTTAAGTTAGTCAAGAGCCCGTGTGTCAAATCTCTGGCTGAAATTTTTTGAATTGAACTTTTTATTTTCCATTTTTTATTGAACTCGAGTCTATGATGGCCCAGTACATCCGAGCTCTTCAGCAGTAGCAGCAGTAAGGCACCACAACGATTGCATGTCCTGAAGACATTTTCAGAGCACAACTTCTTCCTCTTTGACTCTTACCTGGCGAGGTTTCCATATTATTATTATTTTTTTTTTTTTCCTTTCCTGATGTTTACCCCGTGACTGAGCTGGGATGGGGCGGGAGAGGCTCGGCAGCAGGCGGGGGAGATGCCATGGGATGAGGGTGATAAGCAAATCTCCGAAAACAAAGTTCAGGCACATACATGTCCGCGTGGAGAGCAGGTTCCCCTCGCTGGTGATACAGCTCATCTCCGAGCAACGTGTGGATGCAAAGGGAGCCGCTCGGGGGCTCGTTGCGTGTGGCAGAGCTCCGAGTGGCATCCTCCCTCGCCTGCGCCGGGCAGATGCTTCTGGCTGTGGTGTAGCCGTTGCGCTCCTGCTCGGCTCTTCTCACGGCAGGCCTGCTTTTGGTGGGTGCTATTTTTGTTTCCCCCTGCACTTTTTATTTTTTCATGTGCAAATGCAACTTCTTACCTTCGGGACTGTTATAAGCTAGTTTTTCCTCTTTTTTTCTTTTTTTCTTTTTTTTACAGCTGGTTTGCGTTCAGCCTGCCCACTTGAATCAAGGCATCAGAGCTGTGTATGCAACTTTATCAAAGTAAACTTGAAATCTGCTTTTTAGCATGGGCTCTTTTCCAGCTGGGATATGGGAAGAGCTGGCGGTGGAGCCAGGCGCCCTCCGCACAGGCAGTGCTGTGTGGTGAGAGCCTCCCCTTGCTCCTGGGAAGTGTTTTGCCTTGGGGGCATTGAGGATGGGAATGGCCCAACTTCTGAGGAAGGAGGGTTTGGTCTTTTCTTTTGTAGTCTCTTGGTGGGATTGGGTGAGAGGAAACGGCCGTTGCTGGCAGCAACGGAGCTGGATATCTGGCAAATAACCCCAATTTATGTAGTTAAAAACCCCAAGGGGCAGGGGCAGAGTAGCCTGCAGATGGGAGGGCGAGAGACCGGTGCTGCCAGTGCTGAGCAGCTGCATTGCATCTTCCTGCTGGGGCATCTCCTGGTCCAACGCTCGCGCGAAGTTGCCTGTGCAAGAGCTGTATTTTGTTTTGATGTTTTTTGGCATCCCTTCCAGCACTTGGAAAGGGGATGCTGTGATGTCAGTACAGGTAGAGCAAGCTCTGTGCTGACCTCCCCTTCTTGGCCAGGACTTACCCGGATGCTCATAAAACCTGCTTTCTCCAACTCTTGAAACTTGTTCCAAGAGGCTTTGGCTGGTTTTGGGAGGCGTGAGCATTTGCAAGGCAACAGGGAGCCGTGTCTGGAGGGTGGTAGCTGGAGGGTGGCTTCCCACTCTCCATGTGAAGCCCTCTCCATGCTCCCCAGCTGCAATCCTCCTCGCTCAACCCTGTCCTGGTTTGCAGAAGGGCGCTCAGCTGCGTGCCGCTTCCCTGGAGCCCCAAACGGGGGCAGAGGGAGCTGTTTCTATAATGCATCTCACAAGCGACTCCTTATTCTTCAAATGTGTTGAGGCCTGCCAGGAGCATCCCTGTTAGGATGCTGGTGGAGAGCAGTTGTGTAGGTCTCCACACTGTCCCGAGGCCAGGCCAGGACCAGCTGCTGGGAGGACGCTGGGTGTGAGCACGAGTGTGGTGTTCATGGAGCGGCGATGCTGGGAAGCTCAGGGTCAGGAGCACGGGCATCTGAAAAGGGATTTCACCGGGAGATTCCCTTAGAGCTGGACCCTGCTGTCAGTTCCTCCCCTGGACACGGTCCAACTCCAGCCCCGAGTTGGGAGCTACACGACAAACATCTCACCACCGGGATTGCTTGAGACCCACGGCCTGACCTCAAAACAGCCCATGGCTATGGAGCCCCGCTGGGCGGTGGGAGAGGGCAGCCCCAACGAGGCCGATGGGTCTCTGCGTGCTTCGGGGTTTCTCGCCCGAATACCTCTGCTTCTCTGCAGACCTGGCGGGTTCCCCTGCTGCGGGGAGTCCTCGATCATAAAGAACAGTGCTAACAGAGGATTAATGGTTAATCGGTCGTTCATGGAGGGTTATAAACAACCCGTCAGGCTCTTTAACACCTTTCGCTGATGTGCTCGTTGCCCTTCGTAACACATTCCTGTCTGTCTGATGCAGCTTTGCAACCTCTATTAATCACTCGTTAGCTCCTGGTGCCGAATGCGGCTTGGATGGTGCTCAGCAGCCCGCGGACCTCGCCTGCTGTGCCAGGATTCCCAGACTCCTCGAGGGACCCCGCGAGGGTTGATGGAGGGCCCGACAAGGCACATGAAGCACAGGGAGGCTCTGGAGCGCTGGTGCTCAGTGCTGTGCCTTCCCCATGCTCTGCTCTTCCGCAGAAGCTGGGGATGGAGGAGTTGGTGGGAGAGGTTTTAGGGTGTCAACAAACACCTCAAAGGGCAGGTCCAAGGAAGGTGTTCTGGGTTGGCCCCACTGCGATGGGCATCCGGCACTGACGTCTTCTGGATCCATCAAGCTGATGTAGAAACGGACCCTGCTCCACCCCAGGTCAGCTCCCACCTCCTGGGAGATGAGTCCTGGCCCCACGCAGCTCCCTGCCTGGTGGAGGAGAAATGTCCAGCTCTCCTGTGCTGGTTTTGGTGCGCTCTCCTTCTGGTGTTTGGGATATGGCATGCGCCCTTCCTCTGGGCTGCCAGGGAGCTCACCTGGTTAAGCAAACACTGCTGGGATATTACCTGTCTGTTAACCTGTCAGCACTGTTCTGCAGCTCCGTTTAATCTCCGGTTGTGGAATTTCCCCTGCAGTTTCTGCCTCCCCCTTGCTGCCCCCTTCCCACGATCGGAGTAATTAAATATTGTCCGAGTCCTGTCACTTAATGGCCCAGTTGTTTGCCAAAGGGAGATAACCGAATGTTTGCTCGCTGTAGACCAAGGACATGGGCAGCCCATGCCCAGACGGGGCAAGTCACCAAGCTGCGGGGTGATGCTTGCATGTGACACCTGGCTGCGGTGGCCGAGCTCTTCCCATGGGGCAGGGCCAGCACCTGCAGCCGGTGCTTGAAAGGGACGCGCCTGGAGCAACCTCTGCCCTTTGGATATGCTTCTACTGTGGCCTGATTAGTTAAATACCGATGTCGCTGTGTCTTCAGAAACTTTGGTCAAAGGAAAGGTCTAGCCATGAAAGGAGGTTCCACTTACTGTATTTTTGTATTTCCCACTCTTTATATTTTTTCCCTTGCTTGTTCTGAGCTGCTGTTTGAATTTTTCTTTGTTTTTGCTGAAGCTTGAGGCTGTTGGTAGATGCTTACCCAAGTCTAGGAGAGGAGAGCTGACCAAGTGCTGGTGTCCCCGCTGTCCCCCTGCCCGCAATAGGCTGGGAGTGGAGACAGCGCTTGGTCCTGGGCTCTGCTGCACGTCCTATGGCTGTGTGCCGGGGCTGCAGCAGACGAGCTGCCGTGCCGCGTGAACCCGTGTTCCCTTGGGGAGGCTGGTCCCTCCCAGCTGTACCTCTGCCGTGCGGTGAAGGTCGGTGGTTTCTCCACCCGCGTGACACGGTCCCACAGCCAGCGCATGGGCTGGGCTCTCCCTCTTACCTTCCCGTGCCCAACGGATGGATGCTGGGGGGGAAAAAAATATTCCCAAGGACCCCCGTCAGCCTGAAAGCCCATCCTGGTTTTTCTTTTTTTTTTTTTTTTACTGTCGCGCTCAACTCTTTGCCAGGGTTTAAGCTAAACGTGGTGCCTGGGGATGAAAGCGAGCCGCCCCATCTGGAGCACACCCGGGGAGGCCAGCGGGGACGGACTACAGCTGTCACCCCCCAGCCACGCAAACCGCGGGCTCTGGTTTAGTGCTTGTTTGCTGTGCTGTGGGGTGATAAGCCTCCCCTTCGGGGACGGCGGAGGGCTGGTGGCATGGCTGCTTTGCCCGTGCATCGTCCCTTCCCCTTGCCCGGGGGCGGCTGCCTTGCAGCGCCGATTCCGCGAGCCGTGGCTCCGTTTTAAACGCCTTGGTGCTGGAGAGCTTCGTGCTTGGACGGCACGAAGAGGTTTGTAGACCTGCTGCTAGTTCTTAAGCGAGCAGGCAAGTCGGGCTTTTAAATCCCGGGAGCGGTGAACTCTGTCCACACGGTCCGCCCAGGAGGTGGAGCTTCCCTTGCAGAGGGCTCTGGGATCCTCTGGGATGATGAGCCATACGTCAATGTTGGATTTAATACTTATTTAAGGCTGTCTGTGAAAGCCAACTTTCTTAAGCCAGAAACAAAGTCCTCTAGTGGAAAGCTCAGAAGGAAGAAAACTCCCAAATTATGATTTCTGGATACTCTTTAATTTTAGGGATTAGGAGTCCAATTTCTGCATTTCTCCAAGGTTACTGTGAGCGCAGTTATAAATTCAAATTGCTGCAGAACTGAATGCTGCTGCCAGAGCTCTCAAAGTCTGGATGCCGCTTGGCTGCAGATGTCCTTGCTTCACCTTTCCACAGTCGAGGGGAAAAAAACGTTTACACTTGGCTAGGGAAAAGGGTGTAAACTAAAATACTGAGCTGATGCCCTGTGAAACCCATCACGTAGCCGGGCCCCCCAGCCTGGCCCCGCTCCGCTCGCTCGGGCCGGGCTCCGAATGGGCTCGACGCAAGGAGCCTTGCCTGTGCCGGGACCCTCTTCCAGCGCAGACCTGGCTCTTGGCTGGTGCCGGACCTGGCCCGGCGCTTGGGACAGACCCCGAGACACGGCGATGCTGGATCTGCTGTGGAGGGCTTTGCCGCAGGCTGGGGCCGCCCGTGCTTGGCTGCTCCTGCAGCGCTGGATGCTGCAAGCTGAAGAGCAAACTGAAGGCAGCGCTGGACGGCTTCTATTTTCCTCTGCCGTTAGCGAGACCACCCATCTCTCCCCAGCTCTTAATTTTTTTCACTTAAAGCCTATTTCTACGCTACGTTACCGAGGTCTGTCCTGTGATCCCAGAGCTGTGTCTGGGGGGCTTCCCTTGACGCCTCAGGCAGCAGGTTTTTCTCTCCAGTTTCAAAAGGAGCCACGCAGCAGGTCGAGTGAAGCACGCGGATCCCGTGCTCCCTGCTGCAGCTGCAAGGAATTCAGAGGTTAACCAGCCCTCTTCCTCCTCCCGCAAGATAAGCCCATAATTACATGTATTGTGTGTTGGAGCCTGGGTAGCGGGGCTTTGCGCGCACAGCTCCGCTCCCGGCAGGATTAATGCCCCGAGGAAGGGGGAGCGACAGCCCCGTGGGCGCTGGGGGGACGAAAGCCCGGCTGGGTGCAGTGCATCCAGCAGCCAGGCGGGAGGGGGCCAGGGGCATCCCCGGCATCCCACCGCTTCGGGATGCGGGCAGGAGCCCCACCAACGGTTCCTCTGTTTTTCCCACCCCTCCTGAGCTGTTTGGTACCTGCAAAGGGCTCCGGCAAAGGGCTCCGGCAGCCCCCCCCATGCTCCCTCTGCCCGCGCGCTTGAAATGAAGTTGCTGACTGTATGGGCTCCCTTTTGTCTTTCCTTCCTGAAGCTTGTGTTACCTCTTGAGCTGGCTCAAAGGCTCTCCTTCAGGGAGGCTCAATAGACACTACAGAGAAACGAGAGGAGGAAATGAAACGCGGTGGGTGTTGGGCCAGCACCCTGGAAGCTGCTCCGTGACCGGGCTGCCAAAGACCCCGGGCTCCTCGGTGGCTCGGAAGTCCCTCGGCCGGGGAAGGAAGGAGAGCGCAGGGAGCGAAGGGCTTTCCTTCAACCCGCCCCCAAGAGACAGCAGACGTCTTCCCAGGCCGATGGCCAGGCTGTGCCTTGGGGACGTGAGATGCAGCCGGATCCCGAGCCTGGTCCCCAGCGACGCGCTGGAGGGGACGGAGGCACCGCTGCCCCCGCGCTCGGGGACGACGCGTGGGGTCCAGCACGGTCCGCGCTCTCGTGGTTGAAGTGCTTTGGGCAGGACGGGTCTGTGTCTCAGAAAATGCAGGTGTTAACTCCTCTTTTATTTAGGATGAGGTCTCGGTGCTGGCACGCTTTGGGGGTGACAGGAGCCGGGTCCCTGCTATTGTAGGTACTGCGTCCCCCGGTGCTCATGAAACTTCATATTACAAATAGTTCAGGGTTGGATTTGTGTGGTGCTTCCTCCTCGCTTGGCTGTCACGGAGACTTAAAAAATAGGTAAAATAGGCAAGTTTGGGGATGCTTCTGAGCAGATGTCGCCGCTCGGGGGTGTCCTGCCCTGTACAGTCCACGTACCCCGCGCCTTTCGGAGCCAGAGCAGCGAGCTCTGCAGTGGTGGCAAATTCTGGAACTTCCTGCTTGTTAAAGGTTTGGAAGTATTTGTTTTTTTCTTAAAACTTGGTGTCAGGCGAGTGCACTGTGATCTCACTTTTTTGTTAAGTAACTTTATAGCTCTTCTCTTTGTAAAGTCGAGTTTGAAAACACAACCCTGAAATTTCAAAAGCCAGAAAGCAAATAAAAAGGAATGTAAACAAAATTTTCTTTATGTTCAAATCTCAGGTTGTTTTTTTTTAAACCAGTCTCATGCTTTTCAGAGAGTAACAAGCTTGAGGAGTGATGCAATTACCATACGCTGGTGCTGGTGATACCCTCTAGTACCTGGGGAAGCCTGCTGTTGATGTTGAGTAATCCTGGAGATACCTAATTAAGATTAGTTTAAATAAGAGCTGCTTCTACTGAAGTTGGCAGCACGTTAACTTCCCTTTCATACACCACAAGCTTAAAAGTTGTTCGGAAGGAACTTTTGAAGGATGCTGCTGTGGCCGAGCAGCGTCATCGCGCCAAAGGGGCAAAACCCCAGCCTTGCTTGAGCTGGTGTCGCTGCACGGCCGGGCGTCGCGGTGACCCCTGGGGGTGCCCAGGCTGAGCCCCCCGCACGCCCACCCCTCGGCAGGCAGCGCGCCTGCGGCTCCACCGGCCCCCGCTTCGGGGGCTTTAATGCACCAGCTTGCACGCCGGGCAAGCAAGGAGCAAAGGTGCTGCCCGTTTTGGGATGAGGTGAGATGTCCCGTCAGAGGTGACAGCTTGGTGTCGGAGGTGGTTGTAACCTCTTCGCTGTTCCAGGCAGGAGCTGTCGGAGCCCGGGTGCTTGCTCACCGAACGCGGGCAGCGTTGAGGCAGGCTGCAAGGTTGCTCCAGTCGAATCGTGGCTGGGCCTTTCTCCCCAGATCCTTAAGATTTATGTTTTTTTTTTTTTTTAAGAAGTAGGTTCTGTCTGGGGCTGGTTTAGGGAATTGAGGCCCCCAAGTGCGTGTGGCTCTGCTGCGGTACGGGCAGGCAGCGTGCAAGGCTGGCTTGCCTATAATGGCTCATTACTGGGGGGCAGAGAGATTTCTGAGTTTGCTCTCGCCCTCAGCCACGTGAACAGCCTGGCTGGCACTATATGATTAAATTACTTTCTAGGAGAACAAATCCCAGATTAGCGTAGCCATTTGCCATGCTGAAAGTGGAGCCCTGCTAATTAGCTTTATGTAACGGGCTCGCATGGCGTTCCGTAATCGGCCAAGGGTGCGGGGGGAGAGCCGGGGCGGCTGCGCTGGTTAATTGGGAAGCGCGCTGGGGTCCCTGGTGGCCACTGGAACTGCCGAAGTCAGGGCTGAACTTCTGCAAATTAAAATTAAAAAAAAAGGCATTACAAAGCATTGCTTCCAGCAGTACCGAGAAACGCGTGCTGTGCAATCGAACTACTGTTGTTCTCTGCTTGTTGCTGAGGCTGGAGATGTCTCTGACTTCTTGGCTTGTCTCACAGACACCTTTTCCTCGGGACCTTGGCAGAGCAGAGGCGGCTGCTGCTCCCCGGCCGCGCTGGCCCCGCTCAGCATCGCTGAGCCACCTCTGCCCGTCTCGCAGGGGTGGCCGGCTGCGCGCCTGGAAGGTGAGGCAGTGTGGCGAGGCGGTTATCTCGCCCGTGTTCCCTCTTTTTGCGGGGTTAGTTGAAGCGGCCGCGGCACCGCGTCGACAGCGTGCTGCGTTGCCCGCGGGTGCGTGCGTGCACCGAGCGCGGCGGGACCCCTCGTCCGGCAGGCTGCGGTCCAGCTCCCGACCGCGAGCGAGGTCTGGGCTTCGCAGGGCCCCAGATGTGGGCAGATTCCTGCGGGAGATGCTTTGTTTCCCGGGTCTGTTGGTGCTGCTATAATTTCCCGGCTGGGTAGGCAGCGTGCAGCATCTGGATGGCCCAGCCAGCCTGCTCCCTCCTGCTGAACAAACCCCAGTAAAAATTGCCCAGCGAACCTCAGTAAAAACTAATGGAGTAGTCAAAGGCTAATCCAGCCCAGGGAAATGTAGATTAAATCCCTGCAGCAATAGGAGACTTTCCTTCCAGCTGTGACTGAATTGTGAATTTTTCCCTTTGCCTCCCCGGCTGCCATTCCCTCTCCTCTGCTGGCAGTGGCGAAGGAGCGTGGCACGAAGGGACGCCGTTGGCAGCGCGGTGTCGGGGGGAAGTAGCTTGCCCCCGTGACAGCTCGGTGGGATCTGTAGCAAGAGGCTGAGCTGCCACTCCTGCGGATAGGTGGGATGGAGATTGCGATCCGCTGTGGTTGAGGATTGCTCACCGGGGCGTGTGTCTGGAGCCCTGGAGGGGGAGAAAAACCTTTGTGCAACTGGCAGCTTTTGCTAGACGTAACGGGAGAGAGGTGGTGGGCACGCAGCGAGGCGCGCCCCCCGCACGCCAAGCCTGCGCCAGCGCGGTGCAGCGGGCAGGGGTCTGCGGCCGTCAGCACGTTGCAGAGCTGAGCTGCAGTGTGACCCCCTCGGGAGCCGCGCTGTCCCCCCCAGCCACCCTGCGAGCCCCTGGGATCGAGGTAGGGGGTTTGGTGGGAACCGCAGGGATTTACACTGGGGCATGTCTAGAAATAGCAGGTCCGGTGGGAATGCTACAACTGCCCTCCAGGAAAACATTCCCTTTCTGGGTGGATGCTTGCGTGGGGACGAATGCTGCCTGTTTGCAGCGTGGGCTCCTGGAGCCTGGGCTTTCCACGCTCCCTGGCAGAGGCAAGGTTCATCTGGGGGGTGGATTTAATCCCGGCAGCATCCAGCCCCCCCCCCCCCCATGT
>VZTL01022933.1:70175-98415 GCA_013400535.1 Scopus umbretta
TTTTTTTTTTTTTTTTTTTTTTTTTTAAACTATATTTAATATCACACCAGCATTTTCTAGCCCTGTTTGCAGCAGCTAGAGCTTGCCAAAGCTGCGGTAGACTGCTACCAGCCCCGGCACGCTGTGCCAGCAGCGATGAGCCGTGGGGAAGGGGCAGGTCTCACGGCTGCTTTGGGCTGGGGAGGTGACAGTGAATTCATGTTTTGGCTTTTGGAAAGAGGCAGGACTGCTCTTGCAGCCTGCGACATCTCAAATGGACATTTTCCTTCCTTAGGTGCCCACAAGGGGACTCCAGATTCCCCCCTAGAGCTTCTCATTGCTCTCCAGTTCTGGGGAGGGATGGATGTACTGTTTAGTGTCAATGGACTGGATGTAGGCTTGGAGTACCAACCCCTGGGGAAGGTGTGGGGGGCCAGGGGAGCCTCTGCAGCCCGCGCTGCTCCTGCTGCAAGCGGAGACAGAACGATGCGTGTGCGTGATCGGAGCGGGAGCTCGGTCGGAATCCCGCCAGGGCGGCGATGGGGGGCCGGCAAGAAAGCTGGGGACGATGCGTCCACCAAGGAAGGAGAAAGGGGTTGGAGAGGTTTAATGCTGTGCGGGGGCCAGGGCACCAGGAACGGGGGGTGGCAAACTGGCAGGGTGTTTGGGATAAAGTTTTCCCTAAGTATGTGAAAGGTGGAGAACCTCCATGCAGATGAAGGGCCTTGGGATGCCCGTGAGGAAAATGAAGTATGGCTTATGGCTGTAGAATCAAACCTTCCTGTCCTCCCGGGTGGGTGCTGTGCAGAGCCACAGGGGTCTGACTGGGCCGGTTCAGAGGGAAGACTGGGAGAGTCCAACCCTGCGGTCTGAGCAGGACCAGGGTGGGATGCCGAACCCCAGCGTGGAGCGGCCGCTGCCCTGCGGCGCCGGCGCTGTCTGCAGCCCGGCGGTCGCAATGCTGCTCGGCCGCCTGTAAATCACTCGGGCGTGTGGGTTTGGGGTCTGCCTCCCCCGCCGTCCCACACACCCAGCCTGCCGCTAAAAGGCTTTATTATTCAGCCTGCAGATGCCAGGTAAGCTCTGCTCCTCCATAAAACTCAGGCAGGCGCTAGGAAAACATGGCCCTGCCAGGTCCGTCTGCTCCGGGCGAGGGGAGGGTGAGTGTTTGGGGGGGAGAGCTGTTCCTTCGCCCCAGCCAGGCCCCTTTTCCATCAGTGCCTCCACGGGGAGCTTTTTCCCACCTAGCAAGAGGAGCAGGACGGGAGGGCAGGAGCTGTCACTTCCCGGTGAGCAGAGTATTTCCCAGGTTTCTCCTGGCATGCCGGTGGGTGGCTTGCGGAGCTCTCCTGCCCTACCCGCCGTGCCATGAAGCGCTCGGGGCAGGACTGGTGGTGGTTTACAGGCTCCCTTTCAAAAATCACCGACCTGATTTGAGCGAGCGCTGCAAGCGGCTCGCATGCCCCGGCAGGGTGGCTCGCATGGCTGCCCTACATCCCCAGCCGCATCATCCCTGCCCCTTCCCTGCTAGCCGTCGTGGGTGATGCTCGTGTTTTTGCTGGTTATGCTCCTGGAGAGGACAGGATCCATTCAGGCGATGGGAAGACGCTGCATGAGTGTCCATGTGCGCTGTGAGCAACTCCAGCGCGCGGGGGCTCCTCTCCTGCCTCTCCAGATGTTGCACCATGTTTTACGAGGAGCGATGGTTTCGGCTTAGCCGATTTATTTATTTACTCAAGGGGACTGGCCGGGGACAAAACATTTTGGCCCCTGGGGGAGCTTGGAAGGACTCGTGGCTTTTTCCACCCCTCGCAAGCAGGAAGGGCCAGCGGGGCTGGTGCGGGGCGCGGGGGGGTGCCTGCTGCAGGCGTGGGTGGGCACGGCGGGGCGAGCGCCGCGCCGGCGGGACGGGAGCGCGGCCCGCGCTGCAGGTACGGACACGCAGATGTGCGGTTGGGCGAGGGAGGCGCGCAGATGTTCCTGGAATTCCCAAGCCGGATACGAAGCGGCGAACAGGATGCGTTGGGGGGGAGCTTGCCAAGAGCTTGACATAACGAGAGGATCGTTTTCTGCCCTTCCGACGGCTGCGCGGGGCTGCCGTGATCTCCGGCGTGCTCGGGGTGCGCGGGGCCTGGGCGAACGTCGCAGGCATCGCTGCGCGTTGCAGGATGCGCCCTGAGCCCTGGGCAGCAACCGGTCCTGCAGCTCAGCCCCCGGCCAGGGCACCCAGCACCGCTCGCAGGCATCGCACCGGGCTGGTTCGCCTCCCCAGCCCAGCCATCTCCCCGCATCTCTGCTCTCTTATTTGTCTGCGGCTTCTCCTCTTGGTTTTTCATACTGATTTTTCAGGAAAATAAATTCCACACTCATGCAAACTAAGTCGACCGGCCAAGCAGGTTGCCTTGCTGCAGAGCACCTCTTCCCTTTCCTACGGTTCCTAAATCGCAGCGGGGAGCGTTGTGAGCTGGGGCCGGGGCGGCCTCGCAGTGGGGAGGGAGACGCGTGCATGTGTGCGCCTGCCTGCGCGCGTTTCCGATGGTTTCTGCTCGGGTTGTCTGCGCCGTCCGGGCGTGTGACTGATTTCAGCCAGCCAGCTGGGTCCCTGGCGGTGATGCTCTGGCTCTGTCTCATCCCTGCTCATGTGGGGCCAGGACCAAATTAATTAGCAGGCACACACCTTCGGGAAGCAAAGCGCGGCAAGATGGACGTCCCGTACGTGGCAAGAATCTGCTCTGCTTTGCTCCTCCTGGGTGTTGCTCCCGTGCACGGTGCTGCACGGACCGCTCTGCAAGCCCAGAGTGTGGGTACAGGGCTTCAGAAGTGTGTTCAGCCAAAGCCTGCGCTCGGGAGAGTTTTCCTTAGTACCTCAGGGAGCACGTTCAGGGTCTCTGCCAAGAATTCAACATCTGCACAATGGATACTTGGCAGGAAATTTTAAAATTCATGTGTGTTCCCTGAGGTGAGGAGGGAAAGTGCCTGGATCTGCAGATCTGTCTCTGCTCTGTCCTCAGGCCAGGAAGGAGCAAGACCAAAATCCATAAGCCTGAGGGACACGGGACGGTGCGGGGTCCCAGGGTGATTTGGCTTTCGGGTGTCCTTCTGCCCTGTGGGCTGGAGTTTCTTCTAAATTTCAAGCGGTGATGGCGTATTCCATGTCTGAAGGGTGGCAAATCGTGCTGAACATCCCCAGCTCAGGGAAACCCCTTGCTCCAGCAGCAATGGCGAGAGGGCTTTGACTTGGCGAGGCGGCCTGGATGGGTGAACAGGTCTCGTTGCATCAGCTGCTCCCTGGCAGCCCGCCGCAGGCTCCCGACCCGAGCCCTCGGAGGATCCGCAGGCTCCCCGGGCAGGGACGGGGCTCTCTGCCTGCTCTACCCCAGCCCAGGGCTGCTGCGCAGTAGGTAGGATCCGGCTCTTCCGCGTGTAAACGGGGGCAGGAAAAGCCAGCCTGGCTCTCGGACCAGGTAACCCGGGGTATGGACTAATCGCGGGGGCGTCTTGATCGCCTGGTGCAGATCTGCCGTGCACGACGGCTGGGAGCCCCCCGGGGTGGCACGGGATGCCCGCAGCGAGGAGCGGGCTCTCCCCAGCAGCTGCAGCGCCTTTAAGACCCCCTGTGCTCCGACCGTGAGGCTGGCGGCCAAAACGGGCTCCTGGGGGTTGCAAACCAGATGTTTAAAGACCGCAAAGCTGTCCCCTCTGTCCAGTGCAGAAACTCTTCCTTCCCGGATCATCGGTTCCCGAGACTCCAGATGAAAAAAGCAGCTTGGCCTGTTGTTATCTTGGCCTTAAAAAAGCCTCCGGCGCAAGCGCAGCTGGTAAATGCCCTCCGTCTGCAAGAAGCGGTTTTGTTCCTCGGTTGATCCCAAGCGGGACCCGGGACAACCGCCCCGTTCCTGCTCCTGGCCACGCGCTTGCCCTGGGTGGCAGGTGGGTTTTCTGCCGCCGTCAGCTGGAGATTGCCGGGGCGATAATCCTCCCTGAAACAAAAATAAAGAGCAGAACCGGTTGGACAGAAAGTGCAGCGGCGGAGGGGGAGCGCAGAGGGCACCTGGGGCGTGCAGGGAGCCGGCACCGCTCTTGGGCGAGCTCTAAGTAGAAGGGAAAGGCTGCAAGATCTAATTAATAGGGCAGTGTTATTATTATTGCTGTCATGCACGGGAGGAGGTGAAGCTGTTGGCTTGAGGAGAGCTCAAGGGAGTTGGGGTAAAAGAAGTGCATCGCGCTGGCAGTGCTTGCCCTGGCGATGAGCGTGGCTGCGAGCTGCGGAGGGGTGAGCTGACGGCCCTGCAGCCCCGGGCAGCTTTTCTGGAGTCGATCACCTCTCTGTGCCTCAGTTTCCCCATCTGTGTGGCATGGACAGTGACGCTGCTGCTTCATCAAGCAGTGAGAGGAGCGGGAGTTTTATCCCTTGCCCAAGTGAAAACCTGGGGGATTCAATGACGGTGGAGGAAGGTGCAAGGGGAAAAAAAAAAAAAAAAAGCTGGATTGAATGTTTTGGAAGGAAACAAACCCGTGGGTGAGAGAGGATTTTTGTCGTACCACCTCTTAAAGCATGACAGCTGCTGGGCTGGTATTCAGTTATTTCTGAAAGACCACCCCTAAGTGACAGCTTGGGGAGCCTCAGCCTGCTCTCGCCTGCAGACGAGCCGAAGGGGTGGAGGGTGAAACGCCATCCTGAGATGTTCTTCTCCACACATGGGGTGGAAGTAAGAGCAAACCCTTCACCATGCTCTCCCCGACAGGGAGACGGACATTGCTGCAGGGTTTCCGTGCTCCTCGTGCTGCTCGCGTGAGCGGAGGCTGCAGTGCGGCGCGGTGGCCCCAGCCGCCGCAGCCCAGGGTGACCCACGTGCCAGGATAAACAGAGGCGAACGACTTGCAGGGTCTGCTGATGACTTTTCCAGCAGTAATGAACCGGGACACAGTAAAAGCCTGAGGGCTTTTGCCATTGCTGGGCTGTACAGCAGTTTCCATGCTCTCTCCCTCATCCTGGCTTGGTGGTACCCCCCTCGCCGACCTGGTGCAAGGACATCTCAGCACATCGGTGGCGGTTGCTTATTATCACTGTGGCTGCAGGAGGCACACTTGCTTTCATTTCCCCAAGTCCATCCCTCCTGGAGCCCGTGGACGTGGGTAGCTCAGTCCCAAAGAGGATGAGAAAACACACAGGAGCTTCTTGGCCCGTGAAGCCACAGCTCCCTGAACGGGGGACCCACCCCGTCCCCGGGACACCCTGCCCGCCCTGGGGTGTCAGAAGTGTTTGGTCTGTCCCCCCCTTTCCTGGAGAGGTGGGAGTGGAGGGACACTGTCGTCTTTGTCCACCTTCTTGGGCTGGAGAGGAGATGTGAGCGGGGAATCGTACCATCCAGGAAAAATCCTCTTCCCCTTGACCGAACCACAGGGAACTCGCTGGACTCGTGACTTGGATGGAGCGACAGGGCTTGTGGGTTTTCCTTCTTTCCCTCGCGCTTGCCTTTCCAGCGTCTGTCTGTCCTGCCTGGCTCGTATTTTTGGTAAACCCCGAGAACATTGAGTTTACTTTGAGAAATGTCCCCCTGGGTGGACCCCGCTGGAGAAGGATGGTGGCTGGGAGGGAACTGTGCCTCCCCTGTTCAGAGGGCTTGTTTGAAGGTTTCTGTGGTCGGCAGGAAGGCTGCCCACAAGGACCCGAGGATGTTTGGTGTGAGATCATCTGGCTGCTTATTTAGGGACCACCGGCGAGTTGCCGAGCACCTCAGGAATCGGGCTGTGGCCACCTTTTGATATCGCAAAGGCAAATATTGGAAAAATATTTGAGAAACCCTTTTGGGTGGGGGGAGCTGGGCTGGGCGTTTCTCAGGTGCTGGTAGCCACCGCGTGCAGGCTGCAGCCGGCGCGAAATGCTTGATGTATTTCGGTGGGGTGGCACATAAAAGGTGTGGAGAGGTCATTAAACCGGGGACCTGGAGCCCCTGGCTGGCTTCGGGAGACCACCAGAGCTCTGTGGGGTGTTTGGTGTTTGGACAGAGCAGCACGTATTCCTCCTCCTCCCTTCATCTTTAAATACCACCCCGCAGATTTCAAGGAAAAAATAAATGCACTTAAAATGGCATCATTTTGTGGTGCCTTGAGGACTATTTATATTTTTATTGCTCCCACAATTTTTATATAATAGCCTTTTTCATGAAAGCATCAGAGTGTGTGTGTGTGTAATTAATCTATGCATCGTCTTCGGAAAGGAATTTTATAGCTGGATTTAGGGCAGTGGCACACGGTGCTTGGGATCCCGACTGCCGTCGGGCCCTTTTACTGTGCTCTCCGGTGCCAGCTCCGGACTGATCTTGAGCTTCTCACCCCATTCGGAGCTAATTCGAGCTCCTCTTTTCCAGGCTGCGGTGGAGGCTGTAAGCTTGGTTGGGTGAGTTACTCTCTCCTGGAAGTCCCGCAATGTCACGTGAAAATACGTTTCTCAGTGGTGAGAGGAGCTAAATGTCCAGAAAGCATGGAGTGAACCGCACCGACTTCTTCACGCGACCCAGGCTTTTGCCTGGAGGCTGTGGGGACAGAAGGTGGCTTTTGGTCACGGCCTCGTCTGGCCCCTTCTGCGGCACAGCTCTGGGGCTGAGTCCGGCAGCTCCGCTCTCTGCTGGCAGACTCGCCTCTCCCATTCCCCGTGGAAAATGAACCAAATCTCTCAACTTCCGACTGAAACATAAGATGTGAGATAAGTGTTTATGGGAAGGCTCCCGTTGCCAAATAGCCTGGAGACTCTTTCCTTCCTCCTCTTCCGAACAAGACCATCCAGGTGTTAACTGCATCTCCGTGAGATGTGGTACTTAGCACGTTCTGGTCTGACACGAGATTTTTCCCTTTCTCACAATAATAACTACCTTGAACAATGTACAGCCCACTGGCTTGTATCAAGTGTCTTCTAGCAGCTTCCATCCCTCCTCCTCCTGATGTTTGCTGGGGGGGAGCTGATGTTCCTGGGTACCGCACCAGGATCTCGGGAGAAAAGGAAATAAAACAGTGGCTTCTCTGAGACGAGCCAGCTCATCAGGACCTCGATTCTGCAAAACGCTGAAGCGTGACCCTCACTGGATGAGCACCTTGAGCCACACCACTGGTCCCGTTTGATGTTTCGGTGCTGCTCTTTCCCTCCTTCCTGCATCCGTCCAGCCGCGCCGGTGGCTCGGGCCGGGGCAGAGGGGACCCGGCACGAGCTCCAGCTGCTCGCCTTCCGTAAAGACCCACGCAGAGACATGGTGGCTCTTGTGGTGGGTATTCCTTTACTCCCGGCTACGAGCCATCCCTCATAGCTTCACTGCAAAGCTGATGACCGTTCACTGACGCCGCGTGCGTGGAAGAGGCGCGGGGGGGATGCACGGCTGCTGCGGGGTGAGGTGGGCAGAGCCGGGAGCCTGGCTGCCGGTTAGTATCCGTGGTCTCAGTGCAAATGGAGCAGGCTCCAGCTACGGTATGTTTGTCTTGGAGATTAAATCTGGAGAGCCTCCGGTCTCCAAGTCCATGCCGGGAAGAGAGGGGCGAGGAAGGAGGGGAACGGAGCCCTGCGGGTGCACACACCTTTTTAACCCTCTGAAAGCTGCCGGCTGGCTTGAAGAGGAAGGGTTAGAGGGCAAGCGCAGGTAGAGGGAGAAGGGGTGGGGAAGCACGGGTCTTTGAAGTAGCTTTGAAAAGATTGGCACAGCCCGAAGTGTTGCACCTGCTTGGGAAGTTCCTGTGGGCAGGAATCGTGCCTTGCTCTTTTTGCAAGATGAAGCGCTCCTGCGGGGACCAGTGAGTGATGCTGAAGCCAGGAGCTTTTGTCCTGCAAGTGCAAACACAGAGCAACCGCACCTCGTGCACGGCTGGCGTGCGTGAGACCTCGGTCCTGGGCTTCACGTAGCTCTCGGGCACCTTACGGCTTTTTCTGCAGCTCTTCTTCTGCCCGTCCAGAGGACTGGGTCCCTCTCTGCCTGCTCCGCTGCATCCCGGCCCCGTGCTGTGCCCAGCATCACTCGCACCTGCCCTGGCAGGCGTAAGCGGCATGGGGGCTTCTCCAGCTGCACGTCCCGGACCCCTGGCTGGCTGAGAGCATCTCGGCCTGCAGCACACCATCCTCCTCCTCCGACCAAGCCTCGTGCCTGGGGCGCGCGGGGAAACGCTGGACTGTGCTCGGGGTTGCCTTTAAGGCTGATGCATGGGGCAGGCAGGAGGGAGGGAAAGCATCTCTCCCCCCGGGATCCGTTGCAGTAATGTTCCCAAACACTTCATCTCGTGTACGGTGCGTACTACAAGTGTTCCTACAGCGCTCAGGGCTGTTTTTGCAGTGCTGTTTATATAAGAGATCGCGCATGGTGCCTACATGCTTCTGGCACTTATAAACCCAGGTAGGCTGTGTTTATCCTGGGGATTGGCCCCAGTTGCAGTCATCTGGGGCGCAGCCAGCAGCCTAGCTAGACTGATATATATATATTATTTAAAAAAGGCTCTGGTTGTCGAGAGGCCAAGCCTGCTTGCTGCACCGATGAAAAACGTGGCTTCGAGCAGTTTTACCCAGTCTGAACTGGTGGAGCTGTGCCAGCGGGCAGGCGGGAGCTGGGGGACGCACCCGCTCCTCCGCGGGGTGCAAGAGCAGGTTTAGCATCACCACGCTCAGCGAGATGCTTAAAGGAGCCTTGAATGGCTGGAGGCTGGAGCTGGTGGGTCTCCCTGTGTCACAGGGGCTGGTGAAGGGGCACGGGGAGAGGTAGATTTCCAGTTTTCCCCCTTACTTTTGTTGCTTGAAGTCCCGCACGCTGCAAGGTGGTTTTTGGCTGCTCTTAATGGGTAGCGGGGTGGGGATCCGCCTCCTCAACGACTGCCTGGTCCAGGTCTGGAATTGAGGACAAATCTACAGAAGAGAGACCATAAAGCTGGCAAACCCCAGGGCCTGTCCCCGACATGACTCGTTTCATTGAGTCCTCAGCAACCCAGCCCGGGGGACGGGTTACACGTGGATCGCCATCAGTATAGGCTGCATTTTCACCCATCCTCCCTGGCCACGTACCCAAAGGTCTCCAGCTCCATTGGGCGTCCTCCTGGATGCTGGGTCAACGTCTCCTCTGGCTTCTGCTTCCAACCTGGGAGGGAAAACCCAGCGGGCTCAGGGCTTGGCAGCTGGCCGCCTCTACTCCTCCAGCCCTTGGCTGGGCAGAGTCCTCTTATTTGATCTAAAAGGAAAAATTTAATTAAATGAGATGTAGATCTCATCCGCTGGGAATTCTCGTGGGCACCATGCCCTGGATCGTGCCCAAGGCCACAAAGGGAGCCGGGGGAGGAGGAGGGTGGTGAGAAGAAGGCTGGGCAGTGCCGGGCTCCTCTCACCTTTCTCCGGCACTGACCAGGTTTCTCTCCTTGCCTGCCCTAAGGATGGGGCTGAGATGAAGCTGCTCTGCCCTTGGGTTCCCCTCCCAAACCCTGGTTGGGGGGCTTCAACCATAAAGCTGCACCCGGGGGGAAGGGGGTCACCTCACGGGCGTGAGAGGTTCGCCCGCATCCTGCACCGGGCTGCTGGGGGAGATGCTGGTGCCGGTGCCGGCTCCCCCGGGGGAGCGGTCCTCTGGGTCGTGCCTCGGGGAGCACGAGCTCTGTGCTGGCACGTCGTCGTGGCGTATTTCGTGCTGCTCTGGCTTTCCACGGTGTTTAGAAGAGGGTGGTTGTGTGCTGGAGAGAGAGCCACCTCCGAAAGCTCAACCCCATTAATTTGCTATGTTATACACAGAAGCACATGTTTGTATTCCAAAATGAAGTGAATTCCAGGAAGTTCCAACACGTATATAAGTTCAAATCATCTCTTGCAACCTTTCCAGGGGCCTCGGTTTCACTCGGCTGCCTCAGAGGCTGGGGTTTCGTCGCCGCTATGCGCGATGCCGTGGGGTTTGTCATCGGGACGCTCGTGAGCGTGGGATGAGGATCGCTCCTTTGCTGCAGGATGAGTGGTTGGGTTTCTTGTACTGTAAATTCTTTCAGGATTTTGTCTTTGAGGAAAGAGGATGGATTTTAAACCAACGCAGAAGTGGGTGTAGCTTTGAAAAAAATCGTATTTTGTGCCTGCGATCCTTTTCGTTATCACATGAAAATATCTTTCTTGGAAGCTTTCTTTGCTGTAGGCTTGCTTTTGTTGTCCGAGTGCTGGGAACTGGGAGCAGAGACCTGAAAGGTGCCTGCAAGGGAGGGAGACCTTCCTCTGGGGACGAGCAGGGCTGGACCGCAACCTGCTCGGGATGGAGGGATGGAGATTGCACTAGCATCCAGAAGGGAGGCAGCTGCACCCAGCTTGCTTCCTCCTCAGAGCAAGGTGATGATGTTGGGGAGCAGCTCGCATTGCTGGGGACAGGAGAGGCTCTAACCTGGGCTGCACATGGCCGGACCCCCTCGGGCCGCAGTGCATGCAGCCTTCCCGCAGGAAACACCCTAGCTCCGGCGGGGAGAGCCTATTAAAAGGGAATAGGCCAATCAATAAATCAAGGCACGTGAAAAATGAAACCAAGGGGTTGGGAGAGGGTTTTTTTAAAATTTTTTTTTGATTTTTTTTTTCCCTTTTTCTCAATTAAAGCAAACAAAAATCAAATTGCAGGAGGCGGCTGTTGCGGCGTGCTGCGGCGTGCTGAGCTCCGTGGCTGGCGCGGGCACCGGACGCAGGCACGGCTGCGTGTGGTTAAATTAGCTCTGTAAATTACAGCTGCGATACGTGGAAGTGTTGAAAAGGGATCAGCTATTCCCCGGCTCAGGAGGGGAGAGGGCTGGGAGGTGGCCCACGATCGCTGGGGCAATCATCTATTTTTTTCTGGAAGGTGGATTTTCTCCGAAAATCTGTCTCTGTGTGGATCTTACGTGGGACATCAGTGGGGGGAAGATGATGCTTGTGAGGCTAGGTTGAGCCGAAGGGGTTTATCCCGGAGGTCAGCGCAGCATCGCCGCTGTTTGCTGTCCGCCTTTGGGTGACGAGTACTCGGGTGCGTCTCCGTCCTGAGCAAACCCTGTTTGGCTCTGGGGTGCTGTCGGGCTCGTTAATGGGGCACATGAAACTCACTGCCTCTTTACCCCAGCTAGCGGGTGTTTGGGATGGAACGCCAGGATGCCGTTCGAGGGATGGTAGCGCTGCCCTGGTTGCATTTAATATTGGGTGGGGAAATCGCTGCCTTTTGGCTTTCCCCTCCCTGCTTTGCCCCAGGGCATGTTGAAAATGCCAGGCTGATTTTGTCCCGCAGATCAGAGCAGGCGTTTACTGCTTTGCTGCGATCTGTGCCTTAAACCGAGTAGTGGAGTACCTGGAATAACTGGGAAATTCATGGAAATTGTACAAAATCAGTCTCTGCCCTGCGGCTGAGGGCAAGCTGGGGCGGGCTGAGCGTGCCCGGGCAGCGCGAGCCCCACCGCGACGGCACCGCCGATGTCCTCCGTCCACAGAAACGGCCGCTTTGCCCTGTAAAACCCCCGAGATTTGGGATATTTTCCAGATGCACCGCATCGAGCCCTCCCCAAGCCTTTCGCCCTGGGGACGGCACCGCAAGGCCGGTTGGATGAGGCGTCACGCTGAGGAACAAGGAGCTTTTCACTTGGGTGCTTTTTTTCCTGACCTACATTTTTATATTCCTGCATCAAGTTTAAGTTGGGCATTTCTCAGCCAGTAACAGTTTCAAAAAATTCCTGACTAATTCTAAGAAACGCTTGGCTGATGGTACATTTCTGCGTGCCCTCTGCCGAGGTCGCCCGACCGGTGGGTGCTATTTGATTTCCTTCCTTCTGGGAATGGTCCCGAGGGACTTTCAGGGATCACGAAACCCTCCCCTTCAACCTTCCTCATCCCAGGACTGAATTTCGGAGCCTTCCTCCCCGGCACGGCCGTGCAGGAGCCCCACGTTGTCTCTCTGTCCAGGGCCAGTGGATGGATGTTACCGCAGCATCCACGGGAGATGCCACGGGCGATGCCAAGCCCGAATTGTCCCAAGCGCAGCCACGCACGCTTCAGTTTCACTTGCAGAATGATCAGCAATCGGTTTGTGTCAGCCGGGGCGCAATAGGAACGGGGTTTTTTAAGTCTGTTAAAATTATTTTTAAAAAATTCCCCACTTCCAACTAATTTGAATGAAAACAAAGACCTTTTCCTGACGCTTTTTCCCTCTCACTTCCAAGCCGGCAGGGCGGGAGATGGGTTTTCGTTTCTGCACCTCTGTTGGCCGGCAGTCGCAGCCCGAGATCAGCAGGCGACGAGGGGCGCCCGGGGCGGTGGTGCGGCTCCGTCTCGCACCGAGGGGGACGCGGGGCTCTCCCCGCCGCCTCTCCGATGAGGATGGTTTTGGAGTTGTGCGTTTGTCCGAAGGGAGGTTATTTTGTTCTTTCGGTTGCATGTCCTAGGGTTAGACCGGACCAACTGGGAGACGCGATGGGGCTTTTTTTGTTCCGTTTAGAGGGAAGTTATTTAAACGTAGTAATTAAAACAAATCCCCAATTTTTATGCCTTACCATTTGAAAACAAAAGACTAGTGTGCCTACGGTTCAGACTTCTGCCTTGATTTATGCACAGAAAGGATTTTTGTTGTTGCTCTCCAGTTTCAAGCATCCAGCAGGAACAAACAGCTCAACTTCCCTCCTCTCCAAAGGCCAAATTTCGGGTGAGGGCAGTTGCTGAAGCTTCCCACCCTGCCTCAGCAATAAGCCCTAATCCTGACCCGGGGGCCCATCTCACTGCAGGTGAGAGGTAATTTTACCTCTTGATCCGGCGTTGAGGTCCATTGTGAGAATTAAACAGTGTTTTGCTGTGCTAATTTACCGCCGCGGATTGTATAATTATCTTTTTATAGGGATGGGTGTGTTCCGGGCTTTCCTGCTGCGTGGCAGAGCCGGCTGTGCCTGTGTCTGCGTGTGAGATGATGTTCTGGCGTACCTGGCTTCTGCTCTGGCTTTGCTCTCCGATTTTAGGCAATTAACTGGGGATTATTTTCTGTTAGAGATCTCCAGCCCGTAGCGCAGGGGGGCCGGGGCTCGATGGAGCCGGGGACGCTGTGGATGTGGTACTGCGGGAAGAGGAGCAGTGGATGGGTCGATGTTTGGTGGCTCCCGTGGGAAGGCGTCCGGATTTGAGGGGTGTGGAAGCGTGTCTGCGGCTGCAGAGCTGCCCGAAGGTGGCAAGGGGTTAATCTTGCTCCGTGAGCTGGGTGTGATGGATCCGCTTCGGGAGTGAAAGCTGGACTTAGCCCAGGGTTTTTGGGAGAGGGATGACCGGAGCTGTCTCCCATTAGGGACTGGGCTCTGGCACGGAGAGACCCTCCAGACAAAATCGCTTTTCCATGGCTGCTAGAACCAAACGGGAGAGGAGCACCCTTGCAGTCCTGGTGCTGGCAGGCGACGGCACGCGGCTTGTCCCACCAGAGCCTGTCCCCGAGCTCCCGTGTCACCTCAGCAGAGACGTGCCACCACCCTGCAGGTGACCCTGAAGGCTCCCCAAGAGTTGCAGCTTTTGCATCTCCCCCCCCCAGTCCCCGAGCCTCCCCATTTTCTCTCTTTAAGAGCAGCAAACCCCGGTGCGTCGCGGGGCTCGGCGTTGTGCTGGGCTACGTGCTGCTGCGTGCGATGGCGCTTGGACGAGGAGGTTCCCACGTTTGGGAAGCGGTGGCTGGATCGTGCCAGGGCAAGTTGCGCTGCTCTTGGATGAGTCCCCGCCAGCGTCTCTGGTACAAGCCGGTTGTTTCCATTGCACCGGGAGAGTGATGCTGGTGCCGATGGGCCTCACCCTGACCGGCTGGGATCAGCGGACGGGGAGGTTTCTCCCCTCCCTCGGGGATATCGGTTCCTTTGCACTAAGGAGATAAAGATCGTAAAGCCGTGGTTTGAACCTGACTGCGCAGCCAGCGTGAGAGAGCGAATGGCTCTGTAGGGGAAGCAGGATCTGGCCCGCCGCGGGCTGGGGGAGCATCCTCCCTTCGCTCAGCGTGCGCTGGGCGGCTGCGGTCCTGCTCTCCCTGCCCGGCTCTGCCTTGGCACACGTTGCCGGCATTTCATATCCTCATTTTTTTTCATGCGAAAGGAAGGGGGAGAACTGAGGGGGAAGGGGGGCACAGAGAATTAATCAGCTTAGGGTCAGAACAGGAAAAAACAGTGCTTAAATTGGTAATCCCCAGGGATAGAAATCAGCTCAAAGCTGCAAAATAAATGTGCAGCCGGGTGGTTTTTCCTCCCTCCTTCCCCTCCCTGGCAAGCCGGGTGTCCGAGGGCAGGGGGTGGCGGCAGGGACCCTGCCTCCAGCGAGGCCGGGACTCCGGTGTGGGGACTTTTGCACCCTTGTCTGGGTTCGCTCCCTGATTCAAAGCTTTCCAGAAAACACCTTGGCCCAGATGTGAGGACTTTGAACACCCCCAGGCAACGGGAAGCAGAGCTCATCCTCAGGATGGGATCCTGTGGATTGCATGGCTGAAGCCACCACCTCCCCGCAGCCAAGCAGGGAGGTTTTGCAGCGCTTCTCCCATCCTGTGCGCCGGTGCATCAGTTGCACGCGGGGAGAGGTTGTGTGAGAGTAAAGATATACATCCCTGTGATGCCGTTTATCCTGGGAATCCATCTCTGCTTGCCTCTGCTTGGGTGCAGGAGGTGCCACAGAGCAGCCCGGGGGGACGGTGGCAGTGCTGTTGGGTCGATGGGCAGTTTGTGGAACCCCTGCCTCGAGAGCTGGGGGTGTGCAGGCCGGTCTTGCACGAGAGCTGGGGTTGTGCAGGCTGGTCTTGCACGAACGCGGGATGTGGAGCCCCAGGAAAGGCTCGGACAGGGCACGGGGGGTGGCTCAGCAGCCGCAAGCTGCCTCGGAAATGGGGGGTCTAGTCCTGGGATTAATGCACTTGGGCTGGTTTTGCAGTGCTGTCCTGTCCCACCCAGCATGTCCAGGAGCTCTTCTGCCTCTGCTGCAGCAGGCAGTGCCTGGAGGTCTTGCACCGAGGAGAACCCGGGGCGCTCAAGAGGAGCCCAAATGCAGGGTCTGAGCATGCCCTGCTCTTCCACTCCGGGATTAAACACCCCAAACTATAGGGAGATATTGTGCTGGAGGAGAGCAAAGGCTGCTTTGTGCCTTTGTGTGACGCTGCGCTGGCATCTGTGGCTCTTTCGGTGTGACAACCCAGGGGAAGGGCGGGTTGAGCCTGCGGGGATGGAAGGGAGCCGCTCAGGGAAGTCTGGAGAGCAGCTCTGCTGCGGTAGCGGGTTGTTGCGGGAAGGCGAGAGCGCCCGGCCCCTCCCTCTGGGCTCTGCCAGTCTGCAATTCCCGGCAGATCTGCCAGTCCCCTGCCTGCAAAGCCAACCACAGCCTGGCCTGGCAGATTTCAAAGTGCTCATAATCGGGTGAGGATGCGGAGGGAGCAGCCGAGGGGGTGGATTACACCTGCAGCCTGCAACGGGGAAGAGCGTGCTATGGGATTAAGCGAGATCCTAAGGCATTTGTGGGTTAAGGCTGAATTAGTCTGGTGCTAATAAAGGAGGATTTAGCTGGTGGGGGAGCGGCGCTGGGCGTGCATGGGGCTGCGGGAAGCCCTCGTGTCTGCGCTGGAGATCGCCCCGTGGCCGGCTGGGATGTGGCCTCTGCGGTTGGGGCATCCCCTTTCCCCGGGAGGGCTCCAGGGTTTGCTCTCCCTGTTGGTGAGAAGAAGAGGGGGAAAAGCCCTCCAGCTCATTCGGAAGAGCCCAGGGGTCAGATGGATCATCAGGGGCTCCTGCTGATGGCAGAATCCAAGGATAGCTGCTCAGCTCCCGTCTGCCCGCAGTGCGGGACGGCTGGAGTTCGGGCAGGAGAAGCAAAAACGCTGGGAGGTACACGAAGTGCATGCTCACGGAACATGGCTTTGCTGCTTAGGCCCATCGATCAGTCTGTCAGAGGGCTATCGCTTTGGGGGTGCTTTTAATAAAGGAGCCAGAACTGTCATGGGGTGGCAGAGCCTGCCCGCAACCTGTCTGCAGCCTCTCCTGGGGAGTCCGTGTTGTCCACAGCCCTGACCGCGTTCTGCGCTTACCGCCTCGTTGCAAAAATGAAGGAGAATGGGACTTTCTTCATTCTTTCATCTGCCTGTCAGTCTCAGTGTGACACATTGCTTTAGAGAAAGAGTGGCCTTTTCTTGCGGGGAAGGAGGGGGAAAAAAATTGCTAGAAAGAGCCGGAGCAGGAGGCAGCTCGTCCCACACGCAGAACAGGTTGGAGTATGTGAGCAAGGAGAAAGTCATCAGAGGTGTTTCTGTTGGGGGGAGTTCAAAGTCATATTTTTAGTCTCGCTTATTCTAGGGCGAGTGCCTGCCTTCAGTGGGTTGATCCGGGCTGGTATTTGAGGAGGAAACCTGCACTTGGCGCTGGGAGCGATGTTCTGGGATGCAGCAGATGCCGTGTTCCGAGCGCAATCCCGGTGGGGCCGAGCCGCTGCCGGCGCTCGCCCGTGGGGCACCTCCGTCCCTGGCCGGCAAACAGCAGCGGCTCTCCTGGAGCCTCATCCTCTGGGATGCAGCCGGGGCGCGTTGGCGATCGCAGCCGTTCCCTTTCCGTTTCTCTGCTGGGAGAGCAGGAGGCTGCTGCGACGCCGGGAGCGGACACGGGACCCTTTCTGCAAATTCCACCTGCGGCATGTCAACCTTGCGAGTTTTTTCCGGGGTGTTGCATCTTAGAGCGAGCTCTCGACAAATACCCCTTGCTATCTTTGGGTTAAATAGCCAGGATTGGGGCGGGAGGGGGGCATCTCGTACAGTCCGACCCCTTGATGGTCCAGCGCTGAGCATCCCCGCTCACCCCGTGGGGCTCAGCGGGTGCGTGGACGTGAGTTTGGTTAAAGGGACCGTCTCTCCGTGACTCACGGTGGTTTGCACCGTGGCAGGCCGGTGACTCACGGCATCTCCGCCGCAAAGCTGACAGCACCTGTCTGGGCCGTGGTTATTTATTAACACGTTACCAGAAAGGGCGGCATGGGAACAAAACACTTGCTTCGCTTCCTCTAGCTGAAGGAGTTTTAATGACATCTCTTCGGAGGCTGTCTGGGATTTTGGCAAGGCTTTTTGTATCGCATGCTTAGGTTAGTAAACGAAGATAATCTCTTTGGACTGAAACTCCGGGAATTAGGTTGGCTTTTGCAACAGAGTCTGGTGGTTTAAGGAGAAGGCTCATTTGCATTGCAGTGGTGTCGAAGGGTTGCACCAAGCCCGGGGGCTCCTTTGTAGCCAGTTTAAAGCCACGTTGAGTGAGACACCGCTCCGAAGACGTGTCCAGGGAGGCAGGATGGGGAGATGGGGAGAAGCTGTTTGCTGGGGAGCACGGCCGGGCAGAGCTGGGGGCAGGCTGGGCTCCCCCCTCCTGCCCCGCTGCTTTTTCCTCTGGATTGCTCTGCTCTCCTACGGGAATGATCCCTTCTGAGTGTGGTTTTCACGCAGCTCTGGGTGCTGAAATCTCATTGTGTGTTCATTTTCAGGGTGGGGACAGTGTGGGATGGGGTCACACGGGCTGGTCACTGCCGGGCTCCTTTCCTCCATGGCCTGAGGGTCTCAGTGGGACCCCGGTCTGGGATTCGGTGTCCGCGATGAGACGTGCCCAGCTTGGCTGGAGGATGGTGCTCGTGGGTTACAGCCATGCCTGCCCACCCACCCGCGCTGGGGTGGCCTTCACCCGCGCCGTGGCCGGGGCGCCTGGTGGTCTGGGGCGCCTGGTGGTCCATGGCCGGAGCACGCCGCTTGCACCAGATGGAGATGTGAGATGCCATTGTGGGCTGGAGGGTCTCCAGGGCCAGCCTGAGCCCCCCGTGGAGCCCAGTGGCCACCCTGCCACTGCGTGGGAGCAGATAGCCCGAGGCAGCAGTTTTGGGGGGGGGGGGGGGTGGGGGGGGGGGGGGGGGGGCGGTGCTGGATATCCCGCCACGTGCCATGCCGGGATGCGGCACATCTCGCAGCGCTGCTGATGGAGCGGGCAGCACCGCAAGAGTCGTTTTCCCAGGGTCCCACCTCAGGTCGCCTCCTGGGGTTGTCACCTCCGCCGTGCCGTGGCGGTGGGGATGGAGGGACCCCGATGGGATGAGTGCCCGCGGCGTGCTGCTGGCAGTCATTCTGCGGGGGTGCCGAGCCAGCACCCCCAGGCAGCGGCTGCAGTGGGAAGGTTGCATCCTGCCGGGGCGCAGGGAGGGCGCTGGGGAGTGGGCTCTGGGCAGACCCCGCGGTGTTCCACACGTAGCCTGCGCGTGGGTTAGTTAACGGCGCCGTCAGGCTCGGTCTTTTGCCGAAAATAACCGTGGGCCCGCGGACGTGAGGTGGCCCCGTCGCGTGGGGTGCTGCCCCGTCGCGTGGGGTGCTGCCCGCAGCGGCTCGGCAGTGCCAGCAGGTCGGAGGAGGAGAGGACCGAGCCGCGAGGAGCCCCGTGTGAGATGGGATGCCTGCAAACAAGCAGGGCGCGATGGACGGCTCCCCTGGGCAGCGCCGGGGGTCTCGCCCCGCTCCGACCTGCCTGGGGGGCTGCGTGCGTGGCGGGGGACGGTGGCAGCAGGAGGGCCGTCCCCTGCGCGGGAGGCTGCCGAGGCTGGGGAGGACACCCCGTGTTGGCAGGCGCAGGCTGTGACTCAACAGGTCCGTTTCATCTCTCTCAGATCTTTTGCCTTTTTTTTTTTTTTAATCCACTTGCCTCATTGACTTTATTTTACAATCCATTGCTGGGTTCACTGAAGAGCGCTTTGGTCATTAAGCACGTTGGGGCATGTGAATAAACCTGCATCTCTAAACTGGAAATCGTTTAAAAGCCGGTATTAAACCACTGGCTGGGATGCGAAGGGCACAGCACGACCCCGTGTCCCTCCCGCCGCCCCTCACCTCCGTCCTCCGCCACCTCCGCGTGTTGGAGGTTTGGAAGGGGTAAGGCCAAGCAGGGGGTGCAGGTCTGAAGTCCCATCCCTTTGCAGGTCCTGTAATGTGTCCAGGTCCCCGTCCCCCTCCGCAGAGCTGGACGCGTCAGGGCTTCCCTTTCCCTTTGCAGGGGTTTGGGGCTGAGCCCCGCCTGGGTGTGGGTGCAGGGACAACGCAGCGAGGTGCTAACGCGCCTGGGCTGGGACCCGTTCCTGCAAACTGGCTCTAGCTCTCTAGCTGCATTTTTCTAAATCCAGCCCTTTGGATGGGAAGCGTTTCAACAGTAAAAGTGGAATTGGGACATGTCTGAGCAGGGCGAGGGGTCCGAGGGAGGGACACCCGGGAGAGGGAGCAGCAGGGAGGTATGAGTGCTGAGCGAGCCATAACGTGAGCGCTGCCAGAATCGTTTCCCTGCCTGTTGGTTTCCTTTCCTGTTTGGCTTTGCTGCCCACACAGTTTGCGCTCAAGCTGTCCGTAGACCTGATGCTCCCATCCTCCGTAGCCAAAAGTCCCGTTTCTATTCCTGCGCTTCGCTCCGCTCCTTGCAAGCACGTGTTTCGGGGGGATGGGGCGGGAGGCAGATCCCCATCTCCAAATGGACAGACAACCGTCGTTCCTGCTGCAAACCCGGTGCCGCCTCCTCTGTTTGCTCTGGACGGGTTCACTCTTCTTCCCGGGCTGCTGCTGAGCGTGGAGGCAGCTCGTGCCCTTGTTCCAGTGCCTGCCGTACCCCCCCTGCTCTCCCGGCGTGTTGCGGTGGGCTCACGGAGAGGAGAACAGCAGCAGCACGGGGGCTGGTGTCCAGGGCGAGCGTTAGGCGCCGGTGGCCTCAGGGCTCGTGGTGTGTGGCCTGGCCGTGCTGCTGCTGCTGCTCGTCCTCCCGGGGCCGGAGCGGTCCAGGGCGCGGGGAAGCAGATGATGCCTCGCTGGGGAGCGTGGGGTTTGTGGGAGGCAACTGGCCCGGGGAAAAAAATAAATTGCACCTGGGATATTCCTCTCTGTGTGTAGGTTTAGTGCTGGGGGACGTGCAGATGGTGGGGAAGGAGGGAGGTTTGTCCTGAGCGGGGTTTGTTCGGGTCACCGGGGTCTGTGGAGGATGGTCCTTCATCGGGGATGTCTCTGGGACAAAAGAAAGTGCCCTGTCGTGCGGCGTGTGGTTAAACTGGGGCATCCGGGTGGCACTGAACCTGCCTGGGCTCCACTTCCCCGCCTGAAGGGTGACAGCAAACACCATACCTAATCCGTGGATTAAGGACCGGCTCACCTCCCCGACGCGGGCAGGAGGGCGTCCTGCAGCAGCCACCCGGGCTGGACGCATGGCCCCCGTTCCCGGTGCGTCCATCCTTGCGGCTGCAGCATGGCACGCAGGAACACGGCTGCGTGGCGGTTCCCGCACCAGCGCCCTGTTCCTGCGGTGCTCCAGCCGCCTCCCGGCCCGAGGAGGGACCGCGCTGGCCGACAAGGCTTTGCCGGCGTGGAGCGCATCAGGAAGCGCCTTTGATCTCCCTAGGCTAACGCGTTTTCAAATGAGCCGCAGCAATGACTGCCTTCCTCCCCCGCCGGGGAGGGGAGATAACACATCAGAGCCCGCGCGCATAGCTGCGGTATCGCTCCTTTATGGAGCTGTGATTGCTACCAACCCAGCAGCTCACCCGAGGGAACTTCAAAAGCAGCGCGCTGGACCTGCAACGCCCTGTGCAAAGAGTCCCGAGCCAGGCTTCCTGCACACACACGTACGTGTGTGCGGCTACGCCCAGGGCTCGCCAAGGCTTTTTGCCTTGTCACATCTTCACGCCGGCAGCAGGTAGTTTTTGGTAGAGCTTCGGGGCCCGCTCCCGTGGATGTGAAGTTGGACGTGGTGGGGTTGGACCCTCTGGACCTTCTCGCTCAGCACATGCTGGCGGGCACTGGGTGCCCCCGGGGTGCCACCACCGATGTGTTAGCTCCCTGCCCCGTCCTGGTCCCCGCTGTGCAGTGGTCCCCGGAGCCTGGGCATTTGGGGTTAGTGCCTTGCAAACCCCAGCGATGCTCGCGAGGCAGGGAGACGCTCAGAGCGGGAGGGAGGATTTGCAGCCGCTCTCGGTACGTTCGCCAGCAGCGTGAGAGTTAACAAGAGAAGTTGGGGGAAAGAGGAGGAAAAGGGTTCAGACCTCCTCCACTCCCCCCTGCCGTCCCCCTTGGCCGCTGCGATTTCATTGAGGCTGCGTATTGGCCTCCAGAGGACGGAGCTGGGTAACACCACAACATAAACAGAACATCTGGAAGCTCTTAAAGGGTTTTATTTTTTAACACATTTACAAGAGCCAGGGACACTTGCGCACAGCATTTTGCAAACTCGGAGACGCTGTGCTCGCTCTTTCCCCAAAAGCCCAAAGCCGATTGTCAGGCTTTCCCCTGGGGAAGGGGCACAGGGGCTGGTTTGTGCTTCCACACCGTATTGCTGAGGGTGTGATATCTTGGCCAGGAGGTGCCAATCTTGCTTGCATATTCCTTGTGAAGTCCAAAGCAAACATGATAAGTGTTGCATGAGAAATGAGTATAAACCTCTACCCTTCTTTCTGTGTGCCCCTGGTTAATGCCGGAGCAGGATGGGGAGTCGGGCAGGGTTTGCTTGGGAGAAAAGCTGTTTAATGATCTTACGGAGCGAACAGGGTGAGAATCAAAGAGGGAAGCAAATGATTAATCTCCCCAGATGGGCCAAGAGCTTGTCGGAGCCAAATGGGAGCTGGTTGTGCCACACTTAACGTCGGAGTTTGGATCCTCTGGTACGTTGCAGCTCATTTGAGAGCTTGTAGGTGGGGAGCCCACGGACAGAGAGGGATAAATGAGGTCCATTCTCACTCTGCTGACCAGCTGTGTTTTCCTCTCCCTGTCTCCTTCCAAATGGCTGTGGCAGCTTGGGAAGAGGAGCCCCTTTCTGCCGGCTCATCTAGGGCAGCCCAGGACAGCAGTGAGGGCACGGGGATGGGCATGGGGTGGCCGCAACCTCCCCAGTAGGTGGAGGAGGTAGAGCTCAGGCAGAGCTACCCGAGCACCCCCATACCTCCGACGGGGAGCACTCCTCCCCATGCAGTCCTGCCCGCTAGCACGGTGGTCGCCCCGCATCCCGGCTCGGCGCTGGGATGTTTAATCAGTGACTTGCACATCCCTTGGACCGCGTAACGCAGCCCACGTACACACAGATGAGAGAGATGAGCTGCTTTCCCTTCCTCTGTGTTCCCAGATGCCATTGTTTTGTCTGTCGCTCGGAAATGGCCATTTGGTTGTCTTCCATCAGCCCCCGGCTATGTCTTTTATCCACCCTCGCGCTATCCTGCACCCGATCTGATGTCTCCTGATCCCGTGGGAGCTCAGCCTTGGGGCTGCCGCTGCTTTTGGCCTCTCTGGAGCGACATGGCTGAGGAACGCTGGTTTTCCCATGGATGTTGTCAGCACATCCTCTGCTCTCGCTGTCCGAATGGCAGCGCCGGCGGCTCGGCTGTCGCTGCGAGTTGCTGTGGATGGAGAGCTCCTCGCAGCCTGCTTGGACATGGACTGTGCAGCCACAACGGGTTCCCACCAGCTCCAGGGCTCGGGAAGGGCTCCAGCCTCCAAAGCATGGGGCCCACGGTGCTGCTGAGTGTAGGGTGAGCTCGAAGGCTGAGTGTAGGGTGAGCTCGAAGGCGCTGGTGCCGAAGGTGCTTTTAGGGGAGGCGTTGGGGCTGCTGGTGCGTCTCCTCCTTTACACGTCGTTCCAAACGTTTAATGCGGTGACAAGGAGGAATCACAATTTGCTTCATCACAACCAGCTGCCGAACAGCCTGGACCTTCCATTAACACCGTGTTTTTCCTTCGCAGGGTCCGTGGTGAAGGCTCAGGGTGTGGGCACCTGAGAGGAGACAGCCGGGGGGCTGCAGCACTGATTGTGGCCAAAACACCCAGGAGCACCCTCCTGAGGATGGGCGCTTCAGCTGCGAGCACGGAGAGAGGGACAGCAGGGACCAGCAGCTCGCCCTGAGCTCGCCGGGGAGCGATGGAGCATCAGGGGCTGCGGTGAGCTCCTTCACCCACCGCCCACCGCCGAGAACAGCTTCCCCACCAGCTGCCCCCGTACGCTTGCGGGGCTCCACGTCCCCAGCCCGGCGAGGGGGGTTTCCTCCCGGCGCTGACCTCGCTCCCGACTCCCACGTGGAGCCGAAAGGACTTAATTAGCTGCCCTCCGCTGGGCTTTGGAAATTATCCTCTTGGCTGGGAAGTGCTGGTGATGGATGGCGAAGTGCTCTTGGGTCAAACAGTAGCTCGGTGCTTTTCCCTGTGAAGGACCAAGTGCGTGCCTGGTTCCAAGGAGCCGGCTGAGGATTTTTTTTTCTTTTTTTACCCCTCTGCTCTTCTTTTTGATGCCTTTTGGGGTCTTGGCCTTTTCGTGAGGACGGCTGGACGCATCCCGCGGCACGTGGCGTTCACGAAGTGCCGATGCCAGCGATGGGAGCTGGAGGGGCGAAAGCCTTTGGAGGAGCCGTGGGGTGGAAGCCGAGTTGGTGATCGCAGTTCCCTGGGGTTTAAAACTGTCCGGCAGAGTTTCGTCTTGTGCCAGAAGTGTTGGGTGGCTTCGGGGGGGGTCCTTTGGCCGCGGGCGGCTGAGCACCCTCAGCCCTGTCACATCCCACGTGGAGCCCAGCCCAGGCAGGGCTGGGGAGCGGGCGCAGGAGCGGGGGATGCCAAACCGCAGCGAGGGGAACGTCAAGACAGGGGAAAATGTCACCCTCAAAAACAATTAAACTTCTCAATAAAACCCGTTGCCTCTGTGAGTGCTCGATGTTCTTTTCCGTTTGCCTTGGCTCAGCCACACTTACATCATGGCCCTATCGCGGGGCTGCCGAGGGGATGCGTTTGATTGTACAGGAAACCAGCGCTTTGGCAAAATTCTCTGCCCTAACGAAGCCAGGCCAAGAGTTTAATGCCTTTGCTTTGCAGAAAAATTCTCCCCTGTCCTTTCCCCCTTCCCTTTCTGCAACCCTTAACCATCACTGCCCGACTGCAGGGCCAGGCGAGCCACCCCTAGCATGCCTCCTGCTCCAAAAGCGACTGCAATGCAAATTAATTCCCCTTAAATCATGTTGTTTCATGTCCCTGGACTGCGTGTTCCCTTCTACCCTGTAGACTTGATGCGAAGCACCGGAAAGTGCCGTGTGGAAATACAACATAAAAAGGATATTTATGTAATGGAAATATCCTTTTATTATTTTTTAAAAAGATTGAGACCATTATAGAAAAAAAAAAAGGAAAAAAAAAAGGTGTCCGGTCATCTAAAAAGCACAGAAGCCTCATGAGCATGGGTTCAGTGTCACCGTGTTTGGTGTGCAGCCAGGGTGACTCAGTGTCGCACTCACCGGCGTAACCGGCGGGATCTCTGCACAGCCCTGACTTCGTTTCTCTGCACAGTGAGTCCCCCACTGGGACAAACTCGCAGAAACTTGGTTGGAAACACAGAGCCTTGGGTCCTTTCCTTGGAAACCCGTTACCTGTCTTAGAAGCACCTCAGAGAGTTTAAGAACCATGTTATGCCCTTGGGCTGGACTATGAGGGAACAGCAAAGCCCAGAAATGCATGAAACTTCCCTTGATTTTTGGTTTGCTAATGATGGGGTTTGGGAGACCCTAACAAAAGCCAATGTTGAGCTCGTTTGCGTCAATGAAATGACCCCGGGGGGTGCAGGCGAGCAGCTGGTGGCTTGGGCTGGTACCTGCGTGCCAGCACAGCCCCGACGGGGTGCACGGACACCCTGGAGTATGGTGGGATGGCGGTGATGGTCTGCCCTTCGCTGCTGCTCATTTCGAGGTAGGTCCGAAGCAGAGGGTGACTCTGCTCTTCCTTTTCTCTGCGTGGAAAGCAGATGCGGTGGGTGCTGGAGGAGATTCGGATGTGGTTACCGCGCCGCGGCGCTGCCGTACACGGTGCCTTGGCTCCTCTGTGCACAGCAGCCCCATAGCAAGCAAACCAGCACCAGCACGGGAGTAAGGCTGGTGTTACTGGGCGCCCTGAGCCCCCCGGACTCTCCCCTGATAGTTTCTCCTGGGTTTGAGAGCTGCGGTGAAGCCAGGGCTGTGCCCCAGACAGCAGCAGCACGTTGGAGCAGTCCTTGGACAAATTATAGGGTTCCCACCCACGAGTCAAATGTGGATTTTCAGCCTAGCTGTCAGACCCAGCGTCGCAGCTTCCTGAGGAACCACAGCGTACCTCTCCTGCTGAAAATACAGACTGCGGCTATGGGGAGACCCCTCAAGTGATGGTCCCGTGGTCACCCCCCCAGGGAGGGTGTAGGAAGCGATGGCAGCTGACACAGTGCTGCCACGTACGGTATTCCCTGCGTCTGTCCTCGCCAGGGGCCAAACTCTGTTTTCAGCTCCGTGTGTGAATCGCCGCGAAGCCCATATAGGAGAGCTGAGGTGGAAGGAGGTTGAATTCCCATGGGGAAGGCAGAGGCTTTGGGTCACTTTGTGCACACCGGCGATGCCACGGCCAATGCTCACACCGTAGCATCCTTTTTCGAAGCAACTCCCCGCCTGGGAGCCGCTGCTCCGTTAATCCCAGGCTGCCTGGACCTGCCGATGGGTGCTGGTGCTGCCCGTCCTCCGGCCTCCGCAGCTGCTCCAGGGATGGAGGGAGGAAGCTCAGCGCTTGGACGCGGACCTTTTGGAGTTCATAACTAATATTTACTTCAAAGGCCGGCTGCCTTTAGTGTCAGTCAGTCGTACAGTCCCGGCTTGTTTGGAGATGGTGAGCAAACAGAAAGCCAGGCCGTTAAAAAGGGGAAGGGTGTGGGAGCTGGATTGCTATTTACCCGTGTAACCAGGAGGAAAACCTGCCTGTCATTCTTCCTAATAAATACAAACTGGAAGCACGGATAAACCCATAGGGATTTATTAGTTTGCTTTGCCAAACGCAAATATTAAGACTGGTTGGCTCGGCCCAAGGGCTGCCTTTTGCCTTTTGTGTGCGCTGCGGTGTCTGGCGCCTACGGGCGCTGATAAGGGTGTGCTCCGTGCTTAGCCAGTTATGCTCAAGGAGTTTCTTTTGAACTGCTCCTGTCTCCCTTGTGCTCAGGCCTGATCCTGCGAGGGGCTGAGCGCCTGGCAGAGACGCGGGCCGTAGCGCTGGCTGGGTTTGTCGTGCTCCAGCCTCCCCAGCCCTGACCCCCAGCAGCTCCCCGCGCAGGGCGAGCTCCCCGCCGGTATGCCCCGACCCGCCACGGGCCCTGGGACACGTTTCAGCTGACGTTTGGATTTGCAGGGCCGACCTGGAGCAGGCGAAAGCTCCGTGTGCCCATTTGTCCCTGTAAAGGGTAACACACGCTCCTGCCCTATCGATATGGCCCTTTTTACCCCTGCATGGAAAGCTGCAAGAAGAGCTTCCGACCCAGCTTAGCTTGCGCCTGCAGCCACACAAATCCAGCTTTAAAGACCCCCTTTTTTGCTGCCCCGGTGCCAAATTGCTGCTTCTTTCCCCTCCCCATCTGTCCCCCTTCCTAACGCCTGCTTCACTCGTCACTCATCCTGAGCATCACCCAGGGCACATTTACAGCCGCCTCCGTCCCCGTCCCCGGGTGCACCAGGGGCAGAGGGGGGCTTTGCAGCCGGCTCCTTCGCCGGGGAAAAGCCAACCTGCAGTTCAGTAATTCCCCGCAGGGTAAGCCCTGAGCCCTCAGCTCTGTCGCCGGAGAAGACCATCCACGACCACACCAGGCGTGGACCGAGATGCAGATGCTGCTAGCAGCAAGGATGGCTCAGGGCAGGGATGTGCCCCCGGGCTAGGGGTATCAACGCTGGCAGCAATGCTGCTAGGGACAAACGGACGTGAGCCGTGGCCCGGGGAAGCCGGAATTGTTTTTCCTTGGGTTGCTAATGTGGGGATCCTGTTCTGGGGAAGGCTCAGCAGGAGGAAGGCCCCTCGCTTGCTTTCATCCTGCTGCTTGGGAAAAAGGGGGAGCAGAGTCCAGCTGGGATGGGGAAGGCTCGGCGACAGCAGCGGTTAATTTTGTTTGCTTCACATTGAATAAATACAAAGTTGGAAGCCAGGAGCCATTGCAGGGAGGAGGAGGAGGAAGCCAGGTGAGCAGCTGCGGGGGGGACGCAGGCCAGTCCCAGCCATCCCCCCCCCACTTGCAGTTTTCCATTCTCATCCCTATCTCTGCCCCATCTCATCTGTCCCTGCATCATCTGGTGTGTATTTACAGGCAGTTAGAGATGCTCGTCTAGATGTTATTTTTCCTCCGGGGCTCATAAAACCCATCTGCTGGAGCTGCCGGCCAGCTCGAGGGGAATTTCCAGGCCCTGCTTGGGTCCCGGAGCCGATGGTGTGCAGATTTGGAGGCTGCGTGCGCTTTGTTCCCTTGTTTGTTTTGACAGCTTAGCGGTGCCGGGCTGCAGGTGTGTGCAGGATGCGTCCTGCCCGGGACGCTGCAGGGGCACACGGACAGGGACCCAGCATCGCGCCCAGCAGAGCGCGCGGGGGCTCCTAGCAAACGCCATCGTGGATGGGGTGCGGGTGGTTGGGCTTTTCCAGAGACGCCGTTTTTCCCATTTCTAAATTTTTTCAGATTTTCTTCCTCGCCTTCCCCTGAAATAGCAAAATATTCGCAAAACATCAGAAATCTGCACAACAGTGGCCGGAAAGAATGGTTTTCATTTCCTAAATAATCCTCTGAGTGTGCTCATGTGTGTCAGCCATGGACCCTTCCCTCGAGCAGTTCACCTGGGGAGCTCAAAGCTTCTCTGCAAACAGGGAACCAAGGACGCAGCCCTTCGGCATCACCCAGCTTTTGGCCTCCAGGTGCTGAGCCGCGCACCCTGGGGAGGTGCCTCAGGGCTCTTCCTTTCTGCTCCCACAGTTTGCCAGAGGTCCTGGGCCAGTCATCCTCCACGACGATGCACCATCCAGGAGAACCTCCAAGCGCCACTTACTTGGGGAAATTATAGCGTTGTTCAGCTAGGATCACGCCGGCTATGGTTAGAGTTGGACGACCCCACCACCACCTCTGCACCTCTCAGTCGTGGCGATGGCGACGCCGATGTTGAGCCGTCCAGAGCCAGTTGAACGCTGCTCTTGGGCAGGACTGGGGTGCCGGCTGGACCCACCATTGCCCTGGGCTGCTGCTGAGCCTGGGGCAGGTCATTGCTCCACGGATATCTTTTCCCACATCCACTTGCAGGTGGTTTCTGCAGCTCTAACAATCCTGTTAATGCTTGGTTTGGTGTTCTGGTTTTTTTTCCCCCCCTGCAGTGAAAAATAGGGATAGAAGATGCTGGGAGTGCTTGCCCCAGTCCCACTGTAATTGTCCCCTCCCTGTCCCCAAGGGACCCCTGGTCTAATGGGTTGCACCTTCAGCAAAAGCCTCCAGAGTTCTGGGGGGGGGGGGGGGT
>VZTL01022933.1:98446-140869 GCA_013400535.1 Scopus umbretta
TTTGCTTCTCAGCCTCTTTCCCATCATTCACCATCTATAAAACTATTTTTTTTTAAATCTGTTAAAGAGAGCGGGGGTCGCCATCGGAAAATTAGGCTTTAAAGGCCAGATCCTATTGAAGTGAAGGGGAACCTCTGCATTAACTCCGTTGGGGCCGGGCCAGAGCTTCTCCTGTCTTTTCTCCCAAGTGTCTTTTCCTGCCCACATCTGCTTGCGGGCGGACGCCATCGCTCTCCGGCAGCAGGTTGCCAGCAGTTGGCACTGCTCGGGAAGACCCGAGACACTTTTCATGGCCGTGTATTTTACAGTCCCTTGGACCCCCCCTTTCCCTGAAGTCGCTGCCCTGCTCGGCTGCCCCTTGGAGTGGCTGGGGACGACGGGGGGCTGCCCTTTAAATGGAGTGGGAAGGAGACGCGTGGCCTGTGGGGCTTGTCTAGGAGAGGGGCTGCTCCTGGGGTTCTGCTGGCTGGTGCGTTGTTTTAACCCGTTACCTATTTAATTTTTTTTTTCCTAAAATGCCAAGTTTCACCATTAGTTTAGCTGCAAGCAGAAGGGGAAAGTGTCTGGCTTTGTCTCCTCGCTAGGAGGTAAAGGTGCTGGTGCAAAGTGGGGTTAAACTTAGTCTGAAGCCCCCCGAAAGACGGACCTTGCTGGACTTCTCTCACCTCCTTGGAGGGAAAGCTCTGCCCCCTAAGCAGGCTAAGCTGGGAAGGGGATTTGCATCCCCTTGTCACTGCTGTGTCAAGACTGAAAAAGTTGTTTTTAGCTTATAATCAAAAGTTTCTTAATTTAAAAAAAAAAAAAAAAAAAAGGGTGGGTATATGAACGGTGCATGGTACTTTTCACGGCCCATGACAAAGATGGAAAAAGGGTCTTGCTTTGTGGGCTTTTTGTTTGTTTGTTTTGGGTTTTTTAAGCTTTTTGGCCTTGCTAAAATAGCTGGGAGTATTGTGGGGAAATAGGAAAGCTCTTTGGGCTGAAGTCTCCATATTGCCTGTGCTTGCTTAGAACCAGGTATGTTAGGTACCTACAGAGCTCCCTGCAGTCATGCTATGCAAATGTTTGTGATTAATAAGAATGTTTGTGATTGCCATGAGGGTTTGAAACAAGCCCTAGCTGCAAGGCCTTTCAGTGGAACAACAGCTTCACTCCCTGCAAGACGCATGTTTGGGTTGCACGCAGCTTTGCTCACTTGTTTAATTAATTCTTGCCTGTAGCAAACCACACCTCTGAGCAAGGCTGAGCACCTGGGGGGCAATTTTTGACCCTCCTGACCATCTCCCAGCTTTCCTAGCAACTCTCCCTCAGGTGTTCCTAATTCTGGTACCAGTTACAAGCTCCCCGCGGAGGCTGAGCTCTGTTTGTGTGATGGGGCTTTGCAGGAGGAGCAGCAGCCTGAAGAAGGGAGCCCGAGCAGTTCCCTCTGCGCTAGAGGAGGGTGTTGGAGCAGGTAGGTGAGGTTGAGCCTCTTCTCCTGGTTTTTGCGCGTTGCACCGGGCTCCTGGACTTGGCTGAGGTCTGTGTAAGCTGCAGATAAGTGGGGTTGGGGGTTACATGCCTCGTCTGTCGCGTCAGCGTGATGTTGCCAAGGGATTTAGTGTGCGAAGAGGGCTGAACCCAGGAATGAAATAGCTGATTATTGTTTTTTGTTTTTCAGACAACACAGCTGAGCAAATCCAAGCCTGCTGTCTGTTCATTAAGGGACTAATCCTTTGTTTTCCCCTGGAAAAATCCTTTCCAGGAATCCCAAGATTTTCTAAGTAGGGCCAAGCTTAGAAAATGGAGAAAAATATGTCCCTTTCCCATTACATCAGGTATTTCTCAGCTATTTCTTCAGTTCTTTTCCCTTCTTGCTTGTCCGTGTGTGCTTCCCTCCTCTTTCCACCTTCCAGAGAACCTCATCTGGGGAGGTCCCACGTCCCTTGAGAGCAACGGTGAGGTCTGGTGTCCTGCAAGGGGTGAGCTGACATGTCGGCTGCCCCTTGGGCATGTCTCTCACCTCTGCCTTGCTGAAGGCTTTCTTGAAACCCACGGTAACATCTCTGTCAGATTAGGAGGAGGTGTGGGGCTGGGAACCCGGCTGATAAAAGGTCCCTGCCCTGCTTGCAGTCAACCCGACCAAGGCTTCCCTAAAGGCTTAAGGGCTGGAAAGGGTGCTCTATTCCCACTCACCTCCGGATGCAATTTGATGGCACTTGCAATGCCCTCCCCCCCATCACCTCCGAAAATAATCACGGAGTATGAGCAGGCTGCGGTGTTGCCATGGGGGTGCCTCTCACTTTAATCCCAATATACCTTCCTAGGGAGATGCTCCCCTGTTATGTTTTTGATTGTAAATAACTGCTGTGTCTTAAAGCCCCTAAGTATCACGTGTACGGTGCAGAGCTGGCCCTGCTCCATCCCCTGGGCTGCCCTGGCTGGTGTGTCCCCGGTGCACGTCCCTGCTGGGATGGCTGGGGCAGAGCTAAGCATGGGGGCAACGTGTGAAGTGAGTGGGGACATGGGTTGGCTCGTTCCTCATGGTGTTTTACTTGGCTTTCCTTTGCTAGTTAGTCAATGGGGTCTCTTGTTGCAGCTGGAGACTTGATGTGGAGTGGAGCAGCATGTGCTCTGCTCCTATGCCACTGGAGAGGAGAGGGAAGGTGGCCGCTGGTGGCCTCTAACTGCTTCTGGGTGGTGCCTTGTGTCCTGCTCCCACCGAGCTGGTGGCTCTGCAGTTGGCTGCAAACCAGGATACGGAGCTGAGGCTGCAATCCCACCCGTGCCCCCATTCCTCTAGGATGCTGTGGGAATGGGTGGGCTTCAGCCCAGCCCTCCCCTCCTGTTCCTCCTCTGGTACCCACCATGTCCAAGGACACAGCCTGGCTCATCTCCGCGAGCTCCCCTCTGGTTTGGGTTGGGTGTGTTTTGGGACCGTGTTTCGCACGGTTCTTGCCAGGGCTCGGTGTGTGCTGCCGTGCGTCTCGATAAACCCCCTCCGTGGAAGGAGCGGCAGCGTTGGGGTGCCTCCAGACCCAATCCTGCAGGAATGACGCTTAGCCCAAAAGCTGCTTGGTAGCAAACGCTCAAAGCTAAGCCGGTTTTCCCCTCTAAGCCTTCGTGTTTCAGTTGCCTTCAAGGAGAGGAAATTCTCCCGCTGGCGATACCGGTTCCCTCCTAGCAGAGTGGTTTTCTGCTGCACGGAAGCCAAACCTTCCCGTCGTGGGCAGGATGCATTATCCCCCGGCTAGAGCAGTCTGTTACTGTGCTCCCGGGGGGGCTGGCCCTGCTCCCCGCTGCTCGTGTGGTGCTTGTTGACATTAGCTGGGTGCTTGTGATGGCAAAACCTTCCCGGAGCGTGGTCTGACGTTCTCCCCCTCCTCTTTAAATTAACGTGCCAGCCGTGTCTCACCCTAATTAAAACCAGCAAAGAGGACTGGTCCAGGACGTGGCTTTGGAGGCTGTAAAATTCTAGGACAGTTTTATGTAGTGCAATTAAAAGGAAAGTAAAAAAAAATTGTTAAGAAATTAAACACTAATTACTTTTTTTTTTGCCAGCTGAACTGTTTTGGCAGTGGGGCTGCAAGTGGGATGCAAAGACCTGGGATGGTTGGTTCTCTGCTGCCATAAATCTCATTGATCAAATGTTCCCTTGCTTTTTAGCAGTGTAACTCATCTGCTGTCAATTAGCCTAAATCACATTTTTTCAATTAAACAGGCTTAGAGGCCTGATAGCGAAGTCTGGTGCGGAGGGGGAGGGAAAAGCAAGGCCTGGTTGTAGGCAGCAAGGTGGAAATATCTTTTTAAAAGGTGTGATCCCATTTTAGTGTTTTCCATATAAAATGCGATATTATCGTCTGTGCTCTGGGGAGCCATAAGAGCTGGAAGCCCAGATGAGGAGGGAGCTGACGAAGCGGAGGGGACCGGCATGGGCGGCCCCGTGGCAGTGGCAGGTCCAAGGTGGCCCAAGGGATTAGATGGGGAATCCCAACCGGGATGCTTGCAGGCATGATGGCGAGCTCCTGACTGCAAGCAAGCTCCTTTGGGATGAATTTCAGATGTTCTCTTAAACTGCCGCCCTAATTCCCCTCGGTGGGTAGAGGTTTGCAAGCTTGCATGGTGTTTGCTGGGCTGGGTGAAGAGGCTGCCTGTGGGGCCGTGGTGTGAGGGCTCGTCCGTGCTCCAGGGAAGGTGAAATTACCCCATCGTTTGCATGGGATGGGAATGGCTGTCTTGCATAACAGGTGGCATAATTTGCCTTGGATGGAGAAGTAAACCGCTGTTTCCTCTCCCTCTGCCTAGTCTTGCTCACCGAACCTTTTCTTTCTTGATTAGAAAAGGAAAACAGGCTGTGAAATATTTGGAAAGGGCATGAGGAAGGGCAGGGCTTGGAGTAAATGGCTCCTTTTATACCTGCATCCACCCTATGCCTTAAAAAGAAAAAGCAGACAAAACCTTCCCAGACTGCAAAGAAACAGCCGGAGTGGGAAGAGGAGCTGGTCCTGGCCCCAGGAGGAGGGAGAAAGAGGCGTGTGTGGCCTGCTGATCAGTGTTGTGGTTATTACAAACGTTACCAGTGTCCCTCCCCTCCTCCTGGTGCTTGGTCCCTGCCGGAGCCAGCTCGTGCTGGAGCGCACGGAGCGGCTGGGGATTGGGGTGGCCTCTGGTTTGGCTGGGGAGTGTTGGGTGCTGGGGAGATGCAAACGCGGGGGCTTCAAAAGTCCCTGCGGATATCTGCCTCTTGGGAATGGAGCTTCACCTCCCTGTGTTGCGTGCTCAAGGCTCTGCAGGAGCTGGTGCTTCCCAGATGCTCTGGGGCAGGAGAGGACACCGACAGTCCCTTCCACCTCTCCCCGCACCGGGGCGAGGATGCTTTCCCAGGACTTCCAGAGCCCCCCCACGGTCTCATCCTTGCAGCACCAGGATTCACCCACCCGCTGCAGAAAGGGCTCAGGCCTCCCAGTTCTGCCAACAAGCCCCTGCAGGTTATCCTGTTGGGAAAACCAGACTCATTTATTAATATACATAATGTTAATTGCTGTAATTTGAAGGCTGGCTTCCCACTCCCGGGGATGTGGGTGTGTGCTGCTGGTGTGGAAATGAGCGGAGGAATGTTTCCCCGCTGAGCCCCTGCGGTGAGGGGAGGATGTTCCTGTGGTTATAATGGTGATGACCGGTTTGTATTGTGGGTTTGTGTTCACGTGCTAGACGAACAATGAGAAAGCCAAGTGTATCTCCTTGGTATCTCCTTGTTGTATTCTCCTAATACAGTCTAATACTAATTAACATTTAAATATGCATAAGTTCCCACCACCACCTCCCCAGGCAAACCTGGCAATTCAGAGCATGCTTTGTTCTTCCTCCCTGCCCGGTTAACTGCCCTCAGTCTCCAAAAAGAGTTTTGCTGATTACCTGGAAGAGCTTGAGTTGGGTGGCCCAGGCTGGGCAGAGGCTGGCAGCCTGCAGGAGGGCAGCGATACCACCTCACCAAAGGACCTGGGGGTGTGGGACCGAAAAGACCCTCGAGGCTCTGAGTCTGGTCTGCGCTTCGGCTTTGCCAGCACAGTAGTGTTGGTGAAGAGTGGAGGCAAGGGGGAGACTTGGCTCTTCATTCTGAGCAGGGCTGGGTTTTTCTGAGCCATCAGCGAGGTCATGGGACAGGGCAGGACTGCTCTTGCTCCTCCTGCAGTGCTCGTGCCTCTGGTCTCCCTCTTGCAGGAGCTGTTGGCCCCAGCTCCATCCACATCTAGGTGGCTGTAGCAACAGCAAGTCCAAAGCTCTGCTGGAGATAAAGTAGGCAGCTGGACCTTGGCTCCCTGAGGTCCTGGAGGACTCCTGGCTTCGTGTTTCTTGTCCCAGGAAAGAAAAAGAAACCCACCATCTTTATGGGCATCTGGCGATGCTAGTGGGAAGCCTGGCTCAGGGCCTCTGTTCCTGCAAAAGCAACAAAGCGAGGTCCCTCCATGCGAAGGGGTGTTTTGGGCTGCGCTTGGGAAATAACTCCTTTGCCAGGAGCGCGTGTGTCCTCACGAGCCAGATCTGCTGTTCCAGCTCTCCTGCCCTGTACCAACGTTTGCTTTGGAAAAGCAGTGCTGGTGGTTTCTGGAACGTGATCCATCTAACCCGCCATCAGAAAACAACAAAACCAAAGCTGTAATTGCCTTTGGTCTTGAGCAATTTGAGCTGGGTGTGAATTGGCCACGAAGGCTTGAAAAGCGCCGTGGGCTGCAGAGCCGTGCGGGGACGGGGATGCCGCCGTCGGAGCGGCAGAAGCGCCTGGATGGTGTGTGCAGACCGGGACCCCCTCCTTTTGCTTTGCAGCCCTCCTTTGCTAGTCCTCCTTACCCTGTGTCCCAAAGCAAGCCCGTCGCTGCTCAGCTGGCATCAAACCTAGTGCGAAACCCCAGGTTGGCAACAGCCGCTGCTGCCTGCGTTGGTGGGTGAACGGCGCCACGAGACCTGGACTCAGCTGGGTGTTTTCAGCTCCTGTTGAGGATTATTAGAAGTGGAGAATTAAGCACTGCGTTTCCCGATTTCTCTCCTTCCAGCAGGCTGCTGCGATGCTAGCCGCCCTCCCCCCTGCCCGGCCTTGCACAATCATTAGAATTCCTTTTGCGAAAGGGGAAGAGGGTGAAGGGGGGAGTAAATCTGATTTAATTACAATGAAACAACCTGCATGGCCCCGGCAGCTCGGTGGGTTTAATCTGATTTGGAAAGGGGAGGCGGCGCAGCGGCTGCCGCTGGCATGAGCGCCTGCCGCACATGACGGGCTTAGGGCAGCGCCAGGCGCGGGCTGCCCCGGCGTCCGGCAGCGACGTGGGGAGACCCGGGTTGCCCACCCGGGGCGGTGGGTCCTGGGGATGGGAGAGGGATGGGGTCCTCAGCCTTTCACTGCAGGGAGGTGCTCGGGAGCGCCGTTTTCTCGTGCTTGCTCTGGAGATGGTGGGATCCAGGCGAAGAGATGGTTTGGTTGGAAGCGACTCATCTTGTGTCCCAAGGAGGCCAGAGGGATCTGGGCTGGTCAGAAGCAGCTGCATGGTGTGGAGGTGGTTAAACATTAATAAGTCCAGATGAAAGAGCTGCTTCTAGCAAATGATCTGAGGCGGGGCGGGGGGGGAGCGAGCTCCAAACATCTGAAAAAGTTGAGGCATAAATGGGTCCTGCAGCTTGCTCCGTGTTTGTGGAGGAAAGGGCCTCTCTGGGTGCTAATGCGCCCTGCTGTGGTGGCTTGAACCCTATGCTTGGGTGCATCTCCAGTTGCAAAGCTGCTCTTTGCAAACACGCCCTTTGGGATTCTTTGTCCTGAAGCTTAGCAGATCGCCTCGGGCTTCTAGTGTAACTGTCACCCAGCTTCCTCCTTCACAACTGGCCTTTCACAACTGCGAAAGGTCATTGCTTCAGGGAAGAAACTGTCCCATATGCTGGCACCTGCCAGAGAGCTGTTACCTCCTAGATGCTCCTGTCATCCAAGGGATAGTTTGCATCAGCCGGTGTGGTAGTGTGGAGAGCTACCTTGGCTGCAGGTCTCCTTTCCCTCTCCTCTGTGACTGTAGATATCTTTGGGAGGTTAAAGGTGTCTCAGTGGCAACCGGGGGCAGGCTTGAGAGAAAATTGAAGGCATAGGTAGTTGGGACAGTAGTGGTTATCCCAGCATGGCAGCTTTGCGGAGGGAGAGACATACCTTGGGTTCACCTGGTATGGTCTGCAGGCTACCCATGGCAATGTACAGGGTGTGGAGTCCCAGCTTTCCATCTTCTCGTCTGGCAGAGATAATAAAAGGTTCCAAGGATGCAGTAACTGATTGCAACCTTCTCATCAGTGCCTTGTGATGACCTCCTGGCTGTCCAGCTGATGAATTTCAGCCTGTATCTACCCAAACTGGGCTTCCCCTCCTGACAGTGCACACGGACGTGTTTCTTGGTGGCATTGGTGTCTTTCAAGATGTCAGGGGTTAATGATCTTCTGACCATGCTGACCTCCTGCAGTATTCCCACACCTACTCCCGTCCCTACTGCTCTGCAGCTCCTGGGGCTGCAGGGAGGATGGGAGCAGTGACCCTGGTGGAAACGTCACCTTGTCTGAGGCTTTGGCAAGTGGGAGGACACACCCAGCCAGGGGTGGAGGAGAGACCAAGGCTAGATCCTGCAAAGGCTGGTGGAGAAGATAATGGATAAGGGCAGGAATGCGTGGGAGGGGACTGTAAATCCTGCAGAAGGATCTGGTGAAAGGTGCTGGTTTGGCAGTTGCGGAGCCCTGTCTCCGCTTGGCCCATGTGGTGCTGGCAGGGGCAGCACATTCTTCACCAGCTGCTGTTTGCTTGGGCACTGGTGTGTTTTGCTTGAAATTGCTCACTTTAGGGTACTTTTCCCCACTCCTTTCCTGGGGTGGCTCAGGTGTGCAGCACAGAGCAGTGTTGCCGGTTCTGTCTCGAATGTGGTGGATACCTCTAACCTAATTTGCCTGGCTCTTTTTGGTCTTTAAAGGCTTATTTCCTCAGGGCTGGACCAGCTACTTTCCTTTGTGATTGAAAAAGAAGCTTGCCTCGGCAAGTTAGGTCTGGAAAACAGAAAACAAAACAAAAGACCAAACCGACCAAACCAACCAAACCCCCTTGCTGCCTACTCTTCTCTTTTGAGGAGCAAGAGCATCCTGGCTGTACCGAAGAGCTTTGTACCTCTGGGGACAGCATCACCACTGTGGGGCACCGAGAAGGGCCAGGGCTGACTGCAGGGAAGCCGATGGTGTGGCCTCCTGCCTTCACTCCTGAGAGCTGAGCGTTGTGGGAACGTCCTTGGAGGATGTGGAGATGCCAGAGGAGAGGGTTGAGATGCTGGCCAGGATGCACTTGGGAAGAACTGTAGCAAACTGCAAACATCACCTGCAAGTGCTGCAAACTCCCAGGCCTCTGCTGTCTGGGTCGCTCAGGACTAGTAACAGGGATTTGTCTTGAAAGTAAGTCCAGGGTTGGATCCGCAGGATGGAGCGGGGCTGGGCATGGTCTGCACGAGCCGATGGCCATGCTTGCCCTGCAGTTGTCTAGACTTTCCGTGCAGTGATGTTCCCCCATGAAGTCTCTGTCCTACAAGTGCTGGATGCTGATGGAGAAACCTCTTTCCTCCTCCTCCTTCTCTCCTGAGAAATGTCCATCTCTCACGTCCCGGTTCTCCTGCAGCATGTGGCTTTTCTCTGAGCTCTTGCCTCTGTGCTTTCCGCATGCTGCTGTGAACTTCCCACACTGGACTGTCACCCTTTGGGGACAGGCCGGAGCATGCGGTGGAGGGCAGTTTTCTGGGCAGCCATGGAGCTGCATCTCCACGTGCTTGAGAGGTCTCCCTTGGTGCGGCTGAGGGAGTGCTGCCAGGCTTGAGTATGTGCAAATCGCAGACCAGGCGCTCCAAACCACGAAGTTTTAAAGCAAAAAAACCCCAAACAACCCAGGAATATATTTTGAGGTTCTTTTTGTTTAACTTCTGAGTTTTAAGCCTGAATTTGAGCTGCTTTGTTTTCTGTGCAGTCGGGAGGTCTGGGAGGCTTTCTGCAGAAGGAAAAAGTAAAATACCCACCTGTTTGTGCAAGTCCTGCAGCAGCTTGAGCAGTGCTGGGGTGAGGGCAGCGGGCAGCGCTGCTGGGGCCCTGGTGAGTGATTTCAGGGAAGGAAAAGCGAGAGGCTGGCTTTCTCATCGTCTTTTTGAGTCGAGCCACATCTTGTCTGGAAAGCGCTGCGGTGGAGCGAGTGCCATGACCCAATGCCAGCCTGACTTCCCAGCCCGTTGAGCTTTTGCATTTGTTTTAAAAAGGCTCATTTTAACATCCTCCTGAGGGGTGGCACCCTTATCCCACCCCTTCTCTTGAGTGCCAGAAGTTGGGAAATGTCCTCTGCTCTTGGTGGGACGATAGCTGGTGCTGGAGCATCCCTGGGGTGCAGGTTGGGTCTGGAAAGCTGCTCTGTGGCGGTGCCTGGGGAGACATACGTGGGACCTAACCCAGTTTCAAGCAAGGTGTTTCTGCTGACACAGCCACCATGGGCTTTAATTGTGGATTATTAAGAACTGCTTTTATTTTAAGAAACTGGCCTCTCGTTACAGTGCAAGTCCCCAACCCCTTTTTCCTACAAAAGGGGTGTTGTGCCTCTTACCTTTCGGCAGCACGCGCTTTAATTTCAGCTTGCAGCCCTCGCTGTGTAATCTAGAGGCGGGGGGAGCTTTCAGAGCGCTCTCACTCAATAACTCAGCCCAGCCTACAGCACTAGTGAGGTATTTTACACTCTGCCAAGGCAGATAATTAATCATTCCTGAAGAATGAAGAAATGTTTCTGGACTGCCCCCCCCCCCTCCTTTTTAAAGAAAAACAGGGATTTTTGAAAACTTGATGTCCCTCTGATAGGATGGAGGAAGGGGTTTGAGATGAGAAGCGCAAAGGTTGGCTGGCTTTTTGGGGAAAGCGATAGCAGGCTGCAACCAGCCAGGCTAGGGGACGGGTGTTTCTTGGTGTCCATCTGACTGTTGCTGTGGTGGCACAAGGGGAAAGTGCTGCTGCATCCCAGGACTGGGGTCCGTGGTGTCCTCCGTCGCTCCTGGCTGACGGAGGAGCCCAGAGGACTGCTTGGTTTCCTTCATTGCTGTGTTGATGCTGATGCTCTCGGTGGCTTCCAACCTGGTTACCCAGGGAGCTTCTCTTTGACCTACAGATGCCTTCCTTACAGCTCTGTGGCTAATTGTTTATGCTCTTTTTTCCCCAGTCATTAAATTAAACAAGGGTGATTTTAAAATACCAAACCAACCAACCTGAAAAGAACCTGAAACGTGGTGCAGAGCTCTCCAGTTTGATGGGAGTGTTGCTCTTAAAGCAAACTATTCAGGAAGGTGCATCATTAAGTAAAGATTTCTTTTTACCGTTGCCTTCAGCCCCTATTTCTTCTTTCTAGTTGTGGTCTGGACTTTAGAGAGAAGGAAGCTGTTGTCTCCTGTCTTTTGGGAGAGCTGATTGGATTTGTACTTAGGTCACGTAGGCTGGGGAGTGTTGGGTCAGCACACAGATACTTCCCAAAATAGTACAGTTGGGTCTTAATGTCTCTTGTCGCCTCTTTCCACAATCATAGCAATGGGAAAACCATCAGATGGTTCTGCTGAACAGTATCTGAAATGTATGGTCTATAAGAGTAAAAAAGACTTAGCTACCAACGTTGTGTGTGGGCTTTTCCCTTCTGTAGGGAAAATAAAGGGAGCGTTAGCACCAGGCTGGACAGGCCATGGCAGACCCTGAGCACAAGGGGATGAGTACGTACGTGGCTGTGGGAGCTGGCATGTGCTGCCTTGAGTAGAGTAGGCCGTTGCTTGTGACTTTCCCCACCAGCAGTTCTATGGGAAAGGAGCCTGGGAGGCGCAATGGATGCGGGGCAGGAAAGATGATGGTGTGACACACGGCAGTGACTGGGCTTTGCGTTACCAGTTAATGTGGGTATGTCTTTGGCTGTTGGCTTCACAGCAAGTCTCTTCGTGGTTTGTGAGTAGTACTGAAGAGCGCTTCTCCTTTGAGCAGAGATTGCTCACTTATACAGAGTGCCTTAAATTGCTAATCAAAAGATATGTAGGCACAGGAAAAATATGCATAGTAGAACCATTTCTGTAGCAAATAGTGCTGGATGGAGCTGTGAATCAGAAGACTCCAAGCCCCTGTGGATCCCATGGGCTTTTGATAATGGAGTCTGCGTTAGCTTGCAGTAGGCTGAATCACACTCAGTTGTGTTTTTTTTTCTCCTGCTTTTCCATGGCAGGTTGAGCAGGGACATGCCATTCTTCACCTCCCTTCCTCTACTACTACTGCTGCTAGAGCCGCTTAGTAGAGAGATGTGGCTGCTTTTCGGGCTCTTACCTTGTAAATACTAATGTGAAGCTTTATTAGAAAAAGTTGCTGAAGTGCCTCCAATTCCAGGAGTTTTCAAGGCATGAGACAGGAAAAAGAAAAAAAAAAAACCAAAACCAAACAGGAATCAGCTGGTGAAGGGAAACCCCAGGCAGGCAAAGAAACCAGTACATGCAGTTCTTCCCCGCTGCTGCCCAAATGGGAGCAGGATGGAAAGGGGGACGGTGGTGTTTGCCACCAGTGCTCTCAGGTTGCCCATCTGAGGAAGTGAGAGATGTTGTGGTTCAGAGTTTTCCAGTGAACCTCTTGTCTTGTGTGTGTTGTCCTCTGTGCCTGGCAATGTGTCTTGGAGCTCGCTTCAGTAACGCGGGGTGATGCTGATGGCCCTCATTAAATGGATTGCTCTCAGCTTCCCAAGGCTGATTCGGAGAAGCTTGCAGGCTGGAGTACGTGGGCAATGAGGAAGAGACCCCTTGGAAAAGCTACCTGCCAGGCTTTCAGCAATTTGTGTCTTCAGCATCACCATCCAACTGGGAGCTGGAAATACACGTCAGCTCTGCTGAGAGCAAGCCAGCCCTTTGTTCATGCATCTCCTTGAAATGATATTGTGGTTTACTTAATTAAAAACACAGAGCATTATTGTGGGAATGACAATGAATTAAAAAGATTAAATCTGGGAAAAGACCTATCTGGCCATCTAATCCAGCCCAATTCTGCTGTTCTCTGAGGTACCCTTCTTCCATACAGTTTGAGGCGCCTCAGGTGATGTGTTTTGCTCCCTGTTCCCCAAGGAAATCTTTCCGTGGTCTATTAGAGAGCTGTTTGTAGAAATGAGCAGGCTGGTTTCATCTGCAGCCTGCTGCTTAATTAATCTCCCAGCTGTGTTTCCACCTAGCACTGGGTTTACTAACAAGCCTGGCCAGCCTTGGCAGAGGGCTCAGCTCCTCCTTGCTTGGACCTCACTGTTGAGCTGATGTGCCCAAGGATGATGCCCTTGGGTAATCTGAAAGTGGGGTCCTTCTTCCTCCCTTCACAGTTACTTCTCTGAAGCTTCATACTAGCAGGTTCTTGGGTTGAACTGGAGAGCGCTTGCTGGTGGGCCAAGCAGCTCTTCCCGCATACGCAGGCGGGCTGCGGAATGCCTCTGCTTCCTGCTGGGTAGTTAGATTTGCATCTTGGGACATCCTACATTAGCTTTTTGACTGTTGACCGTTGCCTGTTTCAGTCAAGAGGTTCTGGAGCAGAGAATGCGGCTTTGGGCTTGGTGGCATTCTGCTGGAGCATCTGAAAACTGAGAAGTAGCAGGGGAAAAGCCTCAAAACAGGCTTTCCCTGCTATGCCCGAGACAGGCAGACGCATGTTGGGAAGCTGCAGACTAACACTAAGTTGGTCTGTGGTCTTTTTATAGCTGTCACTATGGGCTCCCTTCTGCTCCCTCCCTCCCGTCACCATGTGTCTGCAAACAGCTCCGTCCCCAGCCGCGGGGATCTGCGTGCTGCAGTGAACTTGGCCAGGGAGGACCTCGCATAACTGTGCTACCAGGGCTCTGCTCCCCGCAGGGTGCTTTCCAGTCTGTTTTTGGAGGGCATGTCAGTGTCTCCGATATCTTGGGCTGACTGGAACGCTCTTTGGGGAAACCTGCCTCTTCCTCCTCTGTGCATCAGTATGGAAAAGTGAACTTCCAAGTGCTGAGGGTGGTGGAAATGGGAGATCAGCTCTTCCTGGGAAAGAGAGAAACACCAAATTAATTCAGGGGACAGAAACTCTGCTGTGGTGCCCCTGCCCCCCTATAACCTAGGGTTGGATCAAGTCAAGTAGCCATAAGCGACTGCAAGGAGGGCAACGTTGGTTGGGTGGATGGGTGTTTTGGAGAATGATGCAGGTGAAAACACTTCATCTCTGCATCCTGGATCAGAGCAGTGGGATGTGCAAGGGCCATCGTGGTGACAGGGCGGTGGGAAGGGTTCACCACACACCATGATCCCCAGATTTGCAGCAGGGATTTTGCCCACAGCTCGTGCTGGGGATGTGCAAATAAGAGCAGCTTCTGCTTAGGGCAAAGCCGCCCGAGGGAGGTCCTGCGGTTGAGTGCTGTGACAAAGAAAACGCCAGCGTCCCATTCCCACTGCCCCAGGCTCCTGTTTGACCTTGGGCAAGTTGTGTTGTCTCTCTGGCCGCATCCTGGAAGGCTGCGTGTTGGGGTGAGTCCTGCCAGGATGTCTGGGTGTGGGAAATGTGCCTCCCCACACACCAGTGCTGCCGCCTGTTAATGTGTTGTTAAATATGGACTGTTTGCTGTGCCTTGTCCCTGTGTGCTGCGGTAGGAGGGGGCCGGCTGCTTTGCCAGGTGGTCTAAGTAAAAATTTAGACTTTTTTTCTTTCCCTTCTGAAGAGCCTTTCTCCCTGCCTGTGTCTCTTCAGTGGGTGTGCACGTTGCCCCATGTTGAGAACTGCCAAAACACAAATCATTACCTGGCTTACGAGCTGAGGTTTGCACTTTGAAACCTCACCTGGTGAATGACACAAATCCCGTGGTGGTTTTCTGCATGCTGGGGAGCAAATGTTAGCTCTGATGTAGGAAGTCAAAACCTTGGGAGCTTCCTACTGAAAACGTGCCCTTTGCAAATAACGCTGCTTGTGCTCGACGGGTGCTCACTTGGCTGCAAGAGCAAGCACGGCTTCCTCACAGAGCTCCCCAGCTCCACGTGCTTTAATATATATGCGATGGGCATATGAAAATGATGCAAGTTCTTTCTAAAGGAGATCTCCTGGAGTTTTTAATTTACCTTCAAATGGCAGCCCTTTGGGGTGTGTTCCAGTCACCCAGGAAAATAATAGTCCTGGCAGCCTGTCGCTATAGAAATGTAATTTAAAAAAAAAAAAACCCACAAAACAAAACCCAAACCAATCCTAGATTGGTTATTGTTTAATAACCTAGATTATTGTTTATTCCCATGGCTCCAGGAGCTGAGGCTTTAAGAAGAGCTGCTAGTTCTCGACAGCCTTCTGTTAGTCATGGGAACTGGCAGTTCTGAAATTAATATTTGCCGACCCTCCCCTCCCTGCCCCTGCTCTCTTGTTAATGCAAAGAAAGCTCTCACCTCCAGCCTGACTTCCAAGTACGTGATTGAGAACATGTGAATCCACAATGATTGAACTGTGAGTGACCTCCGGGGAGTAAGTGGGTTAATCAAAGCTGGGCTCTTCCCCACACTTCAGTCGCTAAAGCTCCTGCATTTCCTCCTGATGGCTGATAAGGAGGGATTGAATTTATGAAAGAGATGAAGATGTTTGGATAAGCTACAGTACCAAAGCAAGCCTGCCTGACAAGTCAGGGCCTGAAGGAAGCCCATGGAGTTGGAGGACGTTTGTGTTTTTTAATTTTTTTTTTTTTCCTCCCCTCCTGAAGCCCCTTCCCCCAGCTGGGATTGTGTCTGTGGGGATCCATCCGGAGATGCGGCAGTTGCAGTTACAAGCACTGGGTACTGTGGCTGAAACGATGCTCTCTGACTTTTGCCTTGGTCCTGGGCTCTGCAGGGCACAGCCAGGCTGTCTGGTGAAGCCTCAGCCCTGTCTTGCTGCCCTCCCATCGGGGCTGGGTACAGTAAATGGCGTCCGTCATCGTCCCGGCGAAGCCTGTGCGGCTGCTAAACGTGCTGCTCCTGTAGCAGAGGTGCTGCTCTACTGGTGTGGTGGGCGCTCGTGCCATGAGACCTGGGGGATTTCTGTGGGGACACCGGCACACAGTGGCCTCGCAGAAACGTCTCCTTGGTCTTCCTCACCCCAGCTCTGAGAGGTGCAGGGCTTTGAGACGCGCTTGGCCAGCTTGGTACTGTCCCGCTGGCTACAAGCAGCCTGCTGCAGGCAACCCCCGGGCAGAGCACACTGGTACATCTGTGACTTTCTTTCCATACCCAGGTCCTAAAACAAAAATATGGGTTCACGTTATCGAGCACAACATTCGGTTATTTCTCTGTTCTTTTGCTGTGCCAGAAAGGCCAACACCTGTGTCTCTGAGATCATTATCACTGTGTATATTTTTAGACATGCCTTATCAATGCTGAAAGAAGGTGAATCATGTTTGGGAAAGGGAGCCGCTTCTCTTCCAAATGTGTTTTGGAAAACAGACCTGAGCTCCAGGGGGAGGGGAAGGAAAGCGGTAGCACGGAATGACCCATCATGGGAACGTGGCATCTCTCCGGCTGCCTGCGGGGTATCGTGGGGAGGATAGCCTGTTCCCCCTGGTTCAGTGGTTCTTTGCTGGGACACGGTGGCCTCTCATGGGACACCGAGCAGCCTGGTTCCTGCAGTGGGAAAGGAGGTGACAGCTCTAAGGGTTTTTCCAAAGTTTAAACCTGTGGTTTAACCCTCCCCAGTCCTAGAGCAGTGGCCAGTACGATGGAAGACCTGGGAGACGCTGGTGTGGAGCAGCACCTGCACGTTGTGGCTCTGTGTCTGGGCTCCCATCTGCAATGCTGTGTGCCAGAGGCTGGGCAGGGTCTGCTGAGCCCCTCCTGTAGCCTTGCCCATGGTCACAGTGCCTTGGTTGTCCTTCCTGGAGCCACCTGAAGAGGAGTTCTCCACTTAGGTGCAGAGCCATGGAGTGGTAAAGCCACTGGCTGTCCTCCCCTGGGGAGGACTTGGCTTTTTCATAGAATCATTCAGGTTGGAAAAGACCTCTGAGATGATCTAGTCCAACCGTCAACCCAACACCACCGTTTTTGCTGCTCTCTGGGCTGCCTGCCCTTCTTCCTCCTGAAAGGCACTGCTAAAGCTGGAGACCCTGGACGCTGCTGCCTGTGACCCCAACACGGCAGCTCTGTGAGTGGCCGTGAAGGCTTTTTGCCTTCAGGAGGCTTGCAGGTGGGGTGGGGAAGGTTAAACCTTTGGGGGCAATGATCACGCCCAGAGCTCCTTCTTTGATATCCCCTCACCTCCGCAGGAAAAGTAAGTAACTCAGGTTGATGTCTCCATTAAAAAGCTGCAGCAGTAAAGTGCTTGTTTGTGCTGNCCACAGGTGATTTATCTTGACATTTATAGAAAGCATAAGGGTTTACTCATTCATAAAATGAAGGAACAGGGTGTTTTTCTGCATTTGGCTGGGCTCTGGAGCTGCTCGAACATTATTGTAGCTGATCGTAATCGTTTCCGGACGTGCCCCAATATGCCTACAGGGGGGTTGCATGGGAACAGTAACAATGTGGGACAGGAGAGCAAACCTGTTGGACAGGAACGGGCCCGACTGGAGCTAACAAATCCTCTTCTTCCCCGGGGTTTTTGGAACGGCAGGCGAGGGTGAGAGCCAAGGGGAGGACCTGCTGGCGGCTGGCACCCGGGAGCTGGTGTGCACTGGGCTCTCAGTTAGTTCTAACTGGAGGGAATCCTCGTGCTCTGTAGCTCTGAGGAATGGTGAGGAATGCTTTGTTTTCAGAACAAGCTGGGTTTTGAAATTTTTTTGTTTGTTGCTTGCTGTTCAAGCACAGATAGAGAAGGCTGCTCTGTGCAGGATGGAGCAGAAGTGGAGGGTCTGGCTTCCTTGGAGCAGAGAGAGGGACTAGGTGCATCTTGAGATTTCTTCCTCTGCTGACATCTGTAGCTTCCCTTGAGCTCAGACTTGTCTGCTGTGTGGAGAGCAAACCTGTGTGTGTGGCTGGATTGTGTAGGAACACCCAGGCTGGCTCTGTCAGTGCTTTGGAGAGGTGCAGGGGTTTTGTGTGCAAATGCACTGGCTTGCAGGGCTCTCCCCTTCCCCACAGCGCATCCACAGGCTGCTCTTGGCAAACCTTGCTTGGCAGCTCAGAAGACTGTGGAGGTGCTCTGGCCCATCCGCCTTCGCTGTTGAGATGCTCATACCTCTTCTTGGCAGAGAACTAGGTATGTTAGGTTAGCGTAAAGTCCGTGGTGATATTCCAGCTTTTTATGGCTGACCTGGTGGCACTGGGCTGCTGAACAGCCATGGTATCGGAAGTGTTATCATTGTTAATCCTGCTGTAATCCAACTTGCTAACAAGCCCCAGTCTCCCTCTTGCTCAATTAGCAATTGTGGCAAAACCAACTGCGAAGGATCAGCAGGTGAGATACACCGGAGAAGACCTGTAGGTCTCACTTTGGAGAGCAGAGGTGTTTGAGTTCCCAGGCTCCATTCCTGGGGGCTGGAACCAGCCCATGGGCCACCGTCCCTAGGACATAAAGCAGTGGGCTACTCCAAGACCTCCTGGTGTTTCTCAAGTAGTGAGAAACAAGTTCTCAGGTTCTCTGCAGTAACTGTGACTTGTGTCTCGGCTGACAGGGAGAGCCCAGTGCTGCTGCTGCAGGGAGATGCTGAGGACTCTGCAGCTTGGGGCCCTGGCTGCCTGGCTCCTGAAACTGTGTTCCTGGCTCTAAATGGGTTTTTCCCTCTCTGGTTGCTGCCAACAATGTGTCCAATTTGGGACTTTGGAATTTTGGATTCTTAGCATTGGGCACCTGGTGCTTATTGATTCATAGAATACCAGGTTGGAAGGGACCCCAAGGATCATCTGGTCCAACCTTTCTAGACAAGGTGGCCCAGCACCCTGTTCAGCTGAGTCTTAAAGGCGTCTAGTGTAGCGGAGTCAACCACTTCCCTGGGGAGATTATTCCAGCAGTTGACTGCTCTCATTGTGAAAAATTTTCCTCTTTTGCCCAGTCAGAATCTCCCCAAGAGTGACTTGTAACCATCACCCCTCGTCCTCTCCACGTGACTCCTTGTAAAGAGGGAGTCTCCATCTTCTTTGTAACTACCCTTTAAGTACTGGTATGTGGTGATGAGATCACCTCTAAGCCTCCTTTTCTCAAGGCTGAAGAAACCCAGTTCTCTCAGCCTTCCCTCATCTGGCAGGCTTCCCAGTCCTTTGATCATCTTGGTGGCCCTTCTGTGGGCCCCCTCCAGCCTGTCCACATCTTTTTCTTTTTTTTTGCACAATGGGGACCAGAACTGTATGCAGTATTCCAGGTGTGGCCTGATGAGTGCTGGGTAGAGTGGGATAATGACTTCTTTATCTCTGCTGGTGATGCCCTTTTTGATGCAACCCAGCACCCTGTTGGCCTTCTTGGCCACTTCATGGTAGCCGCTAGCCTGGAAATTGTAGATCTTGGGAAAATGTGGTGACACTCGCCTTGAACGAGAAGCTGAGGGAGCAGCTTTAGCTGTAGGACAGCTGTGTTTCAGCCAGGCGCTGCTGGCAGCTCGCAGCCGGGGCGGACAAAACCCATCACCCAAACCTCCTCGCCGTGAACTGGAGGCGAGCGGACTCGCCTGTGCTTTGCTGGCCAGGCGCTGCTGGCCTGCCTGGGTGTTTGATAAACAGTGGGGCTAACGAGGAGAAACCTGCTGGGAATTGTCTCAAGGTGATAAAATTCCTGTGCTGCTTGAACGCACCGATTAGCGCGGCTTTATGTGAGGTGACGCTGGGTTCGGCTCTGGGTCTCTCCGTCTCCTCTGAGCACCCCGGCACCTCGTCAGCCACGCGGCCCATCTGCCTCCGTCGCCATCGGGATGCCGTGTGGGACGTGGCTCCAAGTGCCACCTTTCTGTGGTGCCCCGGGGTGGGTGAAGAAGGGGAGGGAAGGGGCTGGGTGGCGTGAGTGGGACCCCCACCCTTGCACCCGTCCTCCGCGCCCGGCCAGGTTTTCCTCCTGTCTCTTGGGAGCGGCTGAGCTGACGTTTTGGCAACAGCGTCTTGCGGGGAATGACGTGCCGGAGCGTTTGAGCAGGTGAGCCCGAGCGAGGCACGGGCTGTGACTCAGATGCACCCGGCTGCTGCCGGCACCGTGCCAGGGCCGCCCGGGGCCGCTGGGGGGGATGCGACGGGGTCCTGAGCCCGCTGCGGGGTACGGTGCGCCTCGCTGCACGGCTTTTTAGGAGTTTGGGTTAATCTAAATCTTGATTGAATGAAGTGCTTCGTCCCTGGCTTCGTTTGAGGCGGGTGAGTCACCCGTTGAGTCACGCTGTTCCCATGCCAGGTGGGGGACCGGAGAGGGGACGCTGCCTGTGCTCAGATGGGACCGAGCCGCACGGTCCAGAGCTCTCCTGACATTGCCTCCGTGCTAATCTCCTTCCTGGTGCACTCCTAATCCATGCTGGCTGGAAACGCCATCTCTGCCCCGCCGCCTCCTTTTTATTTTTATTGATATTCCCCCCCCACCCCAATCTACTTTTTCAGCAGCGCCTTAGCTAGCGATAAACCCAAGCCCCAAAGCCTTGGTGCAGCCCCTGCCTGCAGCTCCGCCGTGGCCGCTCTCGCCCCGTCGCCGGGACTTGCCCCGTTTGATGCTTTTACAAAATCACGGCTGGCGTGGGCTCGTGTCGCGTGTCCCTCCTGGCCCGGGGCTGCTCAAAGCCTCAACCCCAGCTCAAGCAGGGGAAAAAGAACGAATTTGGCAGCAATCCCCCCGAATCTCAAGGTGCTGCAGGGCCTCCTGGGACGCGGCTGCGCGGTTTGGGTGGGTTTTGGTGTCCCCGTGGCGGCCGCTTTCTGCCGGGTGACTGCAGGGATCAAAGCCCCCTCCCACGGCCCGGCCCCGAGTGGGTGCCATCGGCGTGGGTCCGGGGTCGCCCCACGGTCCTCCGTGGGGCGAGGCCATGACATCACTGCCGCTGCTTCCCATTGGCTTCCTCACCAATGAGGTCATCACCCTGCCTTATTACCCCATCTATCCTTTTCTTGTCCGCCCTCGCCGGGATGTGGCGTTGGGATCTGGCGTTGCCGTGGAAACGTGACGCACGCTCCCTGCCCACGGCCATGCCGATAAACCCGCGTCTCGCTCCTTCACGCAGGGTGGAATAGCTCGCGTGCAGTGGATTCTGACGCGTCGGGGAGTTTGACTTATTTTAACGAAAATAAAGCCGTGGTGTGGGGATACCCGGTGCGGGATGCGAGGGATGCTCGTCCGGAAACTAGAACTCGGAGCTGACACATTACATAGCTTTTGGTCAGATCGGCCTTTCCGATGCTCCGTGTCTTTAGGGAGTCCAAAAAAAAAAGCTGCGTTTGCCTTGGTTAGTGTGACTTAATCTTCCACCAGCCCAGAGATAATACTTATCAAGGACCTGGCTGCTGCCTTGCTGGAAGGAGAAAGTTAAAAAGACACTTTAAAACATTACAAAAGAAATGTTTGAAAAAGGAAATCTAGTCCAGAGGTTTCGAGGGTGAGGTGGTTGGAAATGTCTGTTTGAAAAGTGAGTTAAAAGCAGCTGGTGCCTCCGAAGCGGCGCTCCGGGAGCGGGGGCTGCGCCGCTGCCCTCCTCCAGCCCGCGGGCAGCGTCCCGCTATCGTCTGCTGCTGGCTGCACGCAATTTCCAAGGACAAAACAAAGCCCTTTACCCCAGAGTTCAACTTTGACCTTGCTGTGGCAGGATTAAAATCTCATGAAGACAGACAACTCGATTGCAAAGAGTTAATTCCCCCCCCCGCCCCTTCTCCTCCTCTCTGTTTTTTACTCCTTTTCTTTCCAACTGGCCTGGTTTGCTGCTGCGAAATTGGGAAAACAAACAGAAAATAGACCTCGGCCTTGTGGGTGCTGCTGTCTAGAGGATGACGCAGGCAGCCCAGCGCCGCTGCGGCCCGGGGACGGCTGCACGCTCGGGGCGTATCTTCTCCGTCTCGCGTCCCTGGCTCCGTGCTTTCCTGCCCGGGGGGTTTGCTTCTCGGTTTTGGAGCATCCCTTGAGGAGGCTGTGGTTGCGGGGAGCCCCACGGGCTGCGGAGGGGCTGTTTGCGAGTGCGGGGATGAAGGGCTGGGAATCCCGCGGCTAGCTGGCATCCCCAGCTGGTGGCACGGAACCCCAATTTTGCCCAAGTGCCGGGGGGCCTGGGTGTGCTCTGGGAAGGGCTGCACCTCCAGCACTGACTGCTTAACCGGGGACACCTCCCTCTGCCTGCCCGGGCTGTGTTTCCATCTCCTGATTGTAATTGCTGCTTGTTTCTCGTAGCAGGAGAGAGGTTTTACACGTGTGCAGGCAGAGGATAGCGGGGTAGGGGTTCCCGTCCTGCTGCCAGTTGCAGGGATTACTGTGGAAGCACCATTAATGCTCATTTTCTCCGGGGAAAGAGTTTTTTTCACTAATATAATCTAAAAAAAAATTATCGTCTTATTATCTCCTGTACTCAAATCTGGGTTTAGAAACAGTTTTGGTGAAAAGCTGAGTTTTGCAAGGGTTAGGGTTGCTTGGTGTTTTTCCTTTATTAAAAAATACCCACCTCTGAAAGCTTAAAGCAACTTTAACAGTAGCTTTGTGCGCATCCGCTGGTCTCTCTTCAAACTAAAACTTTGTTCACAGTTTCCTCTGCTAATTTCCAGCCGCGTGCTGGGGCGGCCCATCGAGCCGGAGTACCGACGCAATGCTAACGTCGGACTGCGGCGCCGCATTGCAGAATGCATTTCTGCCCCCGCTGCGTTGCTGCTGGCACCCGCGCGGGGAGGAAGGTGGGTGCAGAGGATGCCTTGAGCACCTTTGCGAGGAAGCTGAGCGCCGGCTGGCTTTGGAGAGAAAGATGCCTTCATAACCTAGGCAAAGCAACGCATAGTCGAGTTTTTAAATGGAGTTTTAAGAGGCTGAAATAAGTGAAAGCCTGCTTTGATCTCCTAAAATCTTGTCCGTGCTATGAGGCAGCCACCTGTTAGCTAAGAGATATGGGGGGGGAGGTACCTTGCTGCTGGTGTGGCCTTAGGCTTGGGGGGAAGCCGAAGGTGCAGCTTTGCTTCTCGCGAGCCCTGGCTGCTGGCAGTACCCTCTTCTGCCACCCGGGCAAATGCATGTTTCATTTATCGTATTCTAGCTGAGCGTGACTGAGATAGCTAGGCAGGAGCCTGAGCAAGTCTTGAACCACAAGGCTCCTCCGAGCTCCCCAAGAGGGAGGGCGATGCAGCCGAGCGGCTTCCCATCTCTTTGCCAAAGGCGGGCTGGCCCTGGCCAAGAAGCAGCGATGCGGGGGCTCGGGAGGAGCGGGTGGGTGGCGGCGGGCGCCCGGGGTGCGGTTTGCAGGGCTCGGGCGTAAGTAAAAGCAGATGTGTGATCTCCAGGCAAGCCGGGAGCATCACCGGAGCCGCTCAGGCTGGGCGTCTCGGAGGATGCTGTGAAGTTGGGGCCAGATGTACTTAGGCTCCTAACTCTATTGAAGTCAGTGGGATCTGGAAGCAGAAGCTGTGCCAGACCGTGGACTGAAAGGCTCCTGACCCGTTTGAGGCCAAGCTGAGGGTTATTGTTTGCCTACAAGCAGGCTGCCAGGAGTCGTTTCGGACGCGGCGCCTGTGCTAGCCCTCTCCTCGTGGGTGCTGGTGGGAGCCTGCGGCGCGGAGGGGCCTCTCGTTTGTGGTACCCGGGCCAAGAGCACCGACGCGTCCTTCTGGGCTCCAAGCGCTGCTGAAATGGTCCCTGAGATTTAAGTAGGGCAGGCAGAAGGAGTATTTTACTCACTGTTTTGTACCACTGGGGAAGCAAGGTTTGTGCAAACCTGTATTCGCCGATGGTTGCACTGGAGCTGCGCACCGTGGTGCGGCGCTCTCGGTGACCCTCTCACCCGTGGTTTTTTGCTTTCTCGCAACGAATGCAGAGGATGCGCAGGGGCACGGGGAGATGGCTCCAGCACTTCCATCTTGTGCGCTTCCTTCATCTCCCGCCCTGGCCTGGTGCCCCAGCTCATCCTCCCCGATGCAATGTGGAGGGTGCTCAGGGGAGGAGCTGCTTCATGGGGAGGGGAAAGAGTTGAGCCCTGTTGTTGTTTCATGGCTGGCACGGTTTGGAGCATGTGGCTTTCCGGGAAAGGGTAACCGTGGGGTGCCGGCGTGGGTGTGGAGGGTGTCAAGGTGGTCCACCTGACCCCGGGAAAACCACAGGTCGTGGAAATATAGGCAGGGAGGGCAGAGAGAGCCCAGGGGTTACCTGCAGGCGTCGCTCCTGCAGCTGGGCAGGGAGGTGGGCATGGGGGTGACTCTGCCTCCAGCCCCTGGGTGAGCAGGGGCAGACCTGTGGGCAGGGTCCGGAGCAGACCCCGGGGGCTGCCTTGCTTCAGCAGGGGATGTGGAGCCCGGGTTTTGGGTGCTCAGCGTCGTGAGCTTTCCCCGAGGGCAAGGGGAACACCGCGAGCTTTCAGGAGCATCCCCAAGAGCAAGGGGAGATGGGCAGAGCTGGCTCTTGGGGAGGGATGGGGAGAGCATCTCCACTGCATGCAAATCCAAATCATCGGGAGCAAAACTCCGCTTCAGGCAGGAGTAATTGCTGTGTAAATTGGCTCTGTCCTGCCTTCGGATTTCAACAGCCTTTTAATTTTTTTTTTTTTTAAAATAAACCCTGTGCGATCCTCCGAGGACTGGGGAGGGTGAAGGGGGAGGACAAACCTCCTGGGTTTCAGCCCGGTATTACTAAGCAACCGTGTCCTGAAATTCACAGCCCAATGGAGAGAACTTTGTTTACCAGGAAGAAAACACTTGAAAAGGGGAATCTTTGGCGGAAGCATGACGGGATTAACGCTGGGGTTTCTTTAGGCAGTTTTGTTGTTTTTCAGGGCCTGACCTTAGTGCTCCGATTCGCTTTTGCCAAGCAACTCTTTCCCTGCCTAATTTAGAGTGCGGTATTGTGCTGGGGTGGGAAGGGGGAGGCGGGAGAGCCAGGCTTGGCAGGGCACATAGGAGCCCGAGATTATCTGGTTTAGAGCATAGGGAGTCGATCATTAGATGCCGTGCTTCTGAAAATCCCGCTGTAATTAATTTTCTCCTGAATTAATTAGAGGAATTGTGAAGGGAGGCTGGGCCAGAAAGATGCAGGGGAAGTTTTTTGGGGTGATATATAGGTTGTTGGCAGTGCAGGAATTAAATTGCCTTCCTTCCCCTGCTCTCGCCTCACAGCCGTGGCCGGTGTGTGGGCAGGGGTGAAGGTCCCGTGCGCAGCCTGTCCCCGGTGAAACTAGCCTGAGTACCAATTTGGGGCATTTACACCTTTTTTTATCTGTGTGTGTGTGTGCTGGCACGACCAGCATTAGAGTGGGACGGATGGGGGCAGACAGGTCTTTGGGGCTGGCGTGGTGAGGCTGAGCAGTGCTGGGCTGGGTGAGGGACGGTCATCTCCAGGTGCTGCCCAGGACGTGTTCCTCACCGAGTTGGCCGAAGGGACCAAATGCAGCGGAGAAAATTCACTCTCTTGGCTTCTGGCCCCAGCAGAGGAGAGGGTTTGGGAGATGTTAGTTTGTTCTCGGCTTTGCTGTGTCTCTGCTGCGTAACGTGGGTGGAACGGCTGCCTCGACTCTGCTCGGAAAGACGGGAGCTGTTAGGGATGCCGGGAGCTGTTAGCGCGTGATCGCGTGAGAGGTTGTAGGAACCTGGGGGGGGCTGCGTCTTGGGGTCCCCGTGCTCAGCAGAAAGGTCGCCAGCATCATCCCCAACCTGGCTTCCCGCATCCAACCCTCCGCTGACGTCAAGCAGCCGAAATTCCTGCGCTAGTGGGTCTGCGCTGGTTTGTACGCTAGTTGGTATCTGTGGGCGCAAGAAGGCGAAACTCCCCGTGCGGGGCAATCCTTCCCTTTGCCTCACTGGCATCTCCGCTAGCTGCCAGGCAGGTGGGCCAAAACACCCCCTGGGAGGGGAGGGTGGGGGAAAATTCCTGTGGGCTTCGGCAGGGCTATGCCTGCAGCACCCCGTGCTGCTTCTAGGGCTGCGCATCGTCCTCCGGGAGCTCACCTGCTCGTGCCGAGCCGGGACGAAGGCGCTGCCTGCCCCGTGGCCCCCAGCTCGGGCTGCTTTGTGGTCACCGATGGCTAATCCTTCCTTCCCCGCTCGGATCTGGTGGAGGTGGGTGGGAGGGGAGGGCAGGCTGACGAGCATGGGAATCGGGAAGGCTATTCAGCGGTAATTATCGGCCTCAATACTGAGCGAGGGGGGAGAAGGGAGGGAGCTGGGAGAGAGGGGAAGACCCATGGGGAAAAGCAGCATGGGGAGGAGATTCTTCCACCTCATTGCCATGGAAAGGGAGCAGGCTCTGGGCAAAGGGAGGGATGGAAGGGGTGACATCTTCAGGCAAATCCTTCCTCCCCACGCAGAGGATGAGGTGGGTGGTGTGGCTCTGCTTGCTGTCTCCTGCAAGCCCCATGCTAGCCAGCTGTTCCCCAGGGGCTGCAAGCCCCGAGCCTGTGTCTTGGTGTCAGGGATCCCCAGCCAGCCCCTGACAAGCTGGTCATCGTGGCATGGTGCAATGTGCTATTGCACCTGTTTAATTAACCCAAATTAGTCCAAGTGCTGTTGCCTCCTCGGGCTGTGGTACCTTCTGGGGGCACAGGCTGAAGGGAGATGGGGCAGAGGCCTTGCCAGCAGCTGGTGGGACCTGGGCAAGGAGCTCCTGAAGGCTCCTGTGGTGGCATTTCCAACATGCCTCATTTGAAAATGGATTTGGCGTGTCCCAACCTACAGCTGAAAGTGGGGTTGGGGTGCCTACATTTGCAAGGCACCCTATATCCCTGTATCAGCCATGCACACAGACCTCGGGGGTCTGGTGGCACGGGAACTAGAAGAAATCAGACGGTGATCTGCAGGTCCTTCAATCCATTTGGGAACCCCTGCCCTGAGGGGGTTTGTTTAACACTGGCTCTTCCAGTTTAGGATACTTTTGAAGTAGGCGCCAACGATTTTGTGTGAGGGACAATCTGTGGTGCTGGAAATGGAGACCACACTGCTGCTTGCTCTCTGCTTATCACCTGGCAAAGGGCTTGCTCTCCTAGCCTAGTTTCACCTGCCCAAATGACTATCAAATGTCTCTTCCCCTTAAATTTCAGCAGAGCTCTTATTTATCCGGAGGTTGGGTATATCCTTCCTGCCACGCTACCAGCAGAAGGTACGCTTCAAGGTTTAATCCCAGCTCTGACGAGCTGTGGCGCATCGTTTGGCTCAGCACTCTCCTTCACAGCATCCAAACTTGGTTTCCACCGCGGGGACCGGAGAAGGTTTCTCCAGCAGTTTGCACCCTGCGCAGACCAGGTCTGACAGCACCCCGTGTGCACTCCGGGGTCCCCGCTCCCCTCCTCTTTTTTTCTTTTTTTGGCCCTAAATCTGGGACACTTGCAAGGCCGCACTGAGCAGGGGCTCAGGTTGCGCTTCCCAGGGCTGGGCTGCCACCGAGGCTCCGGTCCCCAGCGCTCCCGGTGCCGGTGGCCTCGCTGTGCCGTCCTGCTGCAGGTGCGCTGCCCTCGGCATCGCCGGGAAAGCAGGGCTCGCTCCTCTCCCTGCCGCTGCGTCTTTGGGGCTACAATGCTGAGGGTAATAAAACCCCTGAGGTCCCTCTGCCCTGCTCTGAATGGGAGCTTTGTCTCTGCAAAGAAATGACTTGAAACCGATCTGGGGAAAGGCGATTGTTATCTGAAGGCTCCTGAACTGTTTGGATCCTGACTTTGTTAGAGATCTTGTAATTTAAACTTCAACCTGCTTATTAGAAATTTGAGATAATAGTTTAATAATAAAAAGCAGATTTCCCCCCTCCCTTGGTTCCTGTGTTCCTGTCCTCTTTCTCTCAGCTGCTGCAGATATTTAATCGTCTGATAGACACCCCCCCACCACCTCCCTTTTTGCTTTTATTTTTTTAAATAGTGGGATAAAATGGCGAGATGTTTCTTTTTGAGGTCTGCCAAGGAAAGATCATGCAGGCCTGTCCCCGCGGTCCCTCTGCATGCATTTTGGAGCATGCCGACGGAGAGCTGAAAGGAGCTGGATGGAATGCCAGCTTGCGAGTTGTCCTCTGTTCGTGTGGGTCCCCTCTCCTGCAAGGGCCTGGATGGCTTTCCAGGTTGAAGGGGGTCCCCTTCCCCACGGGGGTGCCCTGGACCCCCCCTCCCAGCTGCTCGGTGCCTGTGCTCAGCACGCTGCCCTGCTCCGCTGGCTACAGCCTCGCAGCGGGGTGGGATTTGGGAGCTCTTCCCAGGAATGGTCCTCATCCAAATTCCCCCGGCCGGGCAGCAGCTCCCTGGCCCAGAAAGCGCCCGGAGGAAACGTGTTGGGACATGTGCGGGGTGCTAATGCATTCCTGCCGCCGTCCCCTTCTCCCTCCCCGCGCCGGTGGTGGCCGCTCGCCGTGGGGCTGGAAGGCGTCGATCCGGAGCTCCCGCCGGGTCCGGGGTGCTGTGGGGAGAGGCTGGCATCCATGGGGCTCCTCTGGGGCTTGTGCCTGAGGTGGGTGGGCAGCAGCCCTGGCTGTTCAGCGACAGGCGGGTACGCTCTGTCCCGGTTCCCTGCTGCTCGCCCCGATTAACGGATTCCATAGCGCAGGCAGGGCTCGCTGCTGGGAGCGCGGTGCCAGAGCCTGTGTCTGGCTGTGTTGAAGTGGCTCCCGGGGCGCAGGAATGTGGAGGGCTGGGTGGGAGCATCGCCTGGGTGACTCCAGCGAGCGTGGGATTGGCCATGGTAGAAGCCACCCCAGCGGACCCACGTTGCCGTCTGCACTCGGGGTACCTTCAGTTCATCCCCTTGGCTGCTCCTAGCAGCGAGGAGCAAGTTTGGGTTTTGTTTTGTTTGTGTGGTGGGTTTTTTTTTGTGTTTTTGTTGCTTCTGTGGCCGCCTCTTGCGGGAGTAAATGCTGATTGAGCTGGGTGGCTCTGGGCGAGGTGCTACGGCTCCGTCGCATTTTGCCAAGCAGTTACTTGCCCACAGGTGGCTTGCACCCCTGCCGCCACCCCCTGCTTGCGCGCTGCCATGTTGTAGTGCTCATTCGCGTGCCCAGAATCGATGGGCTTAGCTGGGGCTTCGTGCTCGGAAAGCGGAGGGGTGGGTTGAGATGCAAGACGGGGCTGCAGGAGCTGGAAGCCCGCTGCTACCTGAGCTGCATTTTGGCTCTGCTGGCTGCTGAGTGCCTCGGGCTGTGAGGATGCTCTCGGTGGTCCTCTCAGGGAGCGAGGGGACCCGCAAGGGCGTCCTGGGGGGTCTTGCCACCATTGCAGCGTAGCCCTCTCCAGCTATGCACGGAGCAGAGAAAATGCTGTTACAGGTGGGCAGAATGCGACAGTCCCACCCGGAGCAAAAGGCTGGGACTCAGCTGGGAGGAACTTTGATTTTTAGCTTTTGCAGAGACTGTTGGATGCTGGTGGCTCCCATGGCTGTCGCTGGCTAAGAGGGATTAAAGGGAGACGGAGCTCAGCCGGAGCCATGATTAGGTTGCAAATTTGGCAGACTCGCTGTTTCATGGCTGTAGCCAGGCTCATTTGAAGGCCAAGGACCAAACTCCCAAACCTACCTGTGTGCAGTCGTGTTTGTGAGCTCCGGACTTGCTCAGGCACTCGGACGGTGGCACTTCAGCCCTGGGCTTCTTTCCAACATGGGCAAGGGGATGTGCTCCCCCTCTGCACCCCCGTGCTGGCGATGGGCAGCCCTGGGGGAGAAGGGGCGTTGCGTTTGATGGGGCTGGAGGCGCTCCCGAGCGATTTCCTGATGGGCCCAGGTTATGTTGGTTCATATTGGCTCCTGCTCTGGATGCCACTTCCATGACATCATTTGGCTCTTGAAGAGTGGAGGAGGTGAGACACTTCTGAGTGATTATCTAGTGCAAATAGCCCATGGTAAATAGACTCAGCGAAGTATTGACACTGAGACTGTTTCTCTTCCTAATTTCCTGCTCTCAGTGAGTTTGCCCAGTAGCCAAAAATAGGGGCGGGGGGAGCAGGGGGAACAACCCAAACCTTTCAATCTCAACCTCAAACCAAGACTTCAAATTTCAAGTCAGGGCATATAGCTACTGTCATCCAGGTAATTGTATTAACAGTTAATGACATAACTTCCACCTGGGATCTTGGCCTGGGATTAATTTTAGGAAATGAGGCTCTATTTAGTTTGTTTGTGTTAGCTGGGGATCTTCCTCATGGACCGGTGCTCTGATGTTCTCCCCGTTACGCTGCCAAACGGGTGGTCCCTGCCCTGACTGGAGCTAACTTTCCTGGAACTGAAATAGTCCTAAAGAGACGTTAAAATTAGCGCCCGATGACGTGCCCCGTGGTTGCCTGCTCCCCGAACGGCACCCGGGACGGACGCATTTCCAAGGCGAGGGAGGGATGAGCGCAACCCTTCAGGGTTGTGCACCTGAACTGCAAGAACCAGCAATTTTCCCATCGGGAGAGTGCCGCGTACACTCCCTGTCCTCTGCCCGGCGGAGCAGGCGCTGCCGGCAGCCTTGCCGTGCTCTCCTCCCGCAGCACCCTCCTCGCCAGCCGTGCACGGGGCGAGACCCGGCTCGACGCGGGGGCTCCGGCTGCAACCTGGGGCGCAGCAGATCCTCCACGCTCTCGGGCTGGCAAACTTTAACTAACAGAGCCCGTTTTTTATTAACCTGCGTTTCCTTCTGCTTCCACTATTACCTCTGCAGAAAAGAATCTGACCCCTTGTTCTCAGCATCACCTTTGCTCCCCTCCTTTTTTTTTTTTTTTCTTTCCCCCTCCCAGCTGTTTGGGTGAAACTCTGCAAAAACCCTCCTGAGGCTCCCCGTGTCGGCCAAGCGATCCCTCGGCTGCGTCGCCGCTCCCTCCTGCCTTTGTGCAAAACTCCTGAGAGCGCTTTCGGGCTGGCACAGCAGCGGCGTTAAGCCCGTCATAGGTCCCTCTTAATTAAATTTGAAAACTGCTTGGATAAGAGGGCTTTCTGAACAAGTCAGGTGCTGGGCCATGGGCCTGAACGACTGCCACAGGCTAGCACTACCACCCACAGTCCTGATCCCCATGACATGTGTACAGATTATGGAGAAATCCCTCAGCAATGAGGCTGCTTTAACTCCTTCGTGCTCTGGGGCTTTTGCACAGAGCTCCGAGCTGGCCCTGGAGCCTGGCCATGGCACAGGGACGTGCTGGAGTCCCTGTGCCCCCTTCCCGGGGGCTGGATCAGCAAACAGCATCTGTAGCAGTGGCACAGGCAGTACCTCCATCCCACAGCGCTGGGGTGGAGGTGTGCTGCGGACCTTGCTGCGTATGTGCAACCTGCCCGGGGAAAGGGCCATCTAAATATTTTCTTTGGATGTGGCACATAACGAAAGTAGGAACACCTCCCAGGCTGCGTGGCCAGTGATAAGAAGGGAGGCTTAGGGTCGCTGTTTTGCCAAGAAGGGGTGGAAGTGGACAGAGTCCCGTGGGGAAAGCTCCGTGAAATGCAATGGGATGACTTGCTTTCTTCTGGGAAATGCTGTGCTTGCTTCATCCCAGCCTGGCTGGGTCCGGCTTCCCAGGCAGTCGTGCCTACCCAGCCTGCAAAACAGGGCCATGCTCCCTGGTAAATACAAAACAAATACATAGGCCAGAGCTGTGCTTTAATCCGCTCTGCTCGAAGCAGACCCGGCTCCTGCCAGCTCCGAGATGTGTTTCATGGCACAACTTTGAGCTCTCTCGAGTACCCCCACCTGCAGTGGGCATCTTACTTGTCGCCACGTGTATCCAGTGTGGAGCTGAGCACGCAATTGCTGGAGGCCTTGGGGTTTCTTAAAAAGGGCAAAAACTTTTTCCATCTCCACTTGGAGGCGGGAAAAAAAAAACAAACCAACAGACAAACCCAAACTCAAAAAACCCAGTCTCCATCCTTTGGGCACCTGGATTCTGCCTGGGAGGTTTTGCCAAATGGGTGTTCAGCAGTGCTGAAGCTGTACCCTGCCCCTGTTCCTGAGATTTTCCCTGCGTATGCATGCTGGTTTCCAAAACTCAGCACTTCCCTGGGATGGGCGAGGGCTGGAAAAAGCCAGGCAGGGCTGCGCACGTGCAGGGCGATGGGTGACTTTGCTAGCAGCAGCAATGGCTTCGCCTTCTATCGCAGCTCCTGGCTCTTGACTAGAGCTTTGGTCTAATGGCAGTGGGCGTTTGAAGCAAGAGGGAGAGGTGGTTTGGGAAGAATATTAAAAAGCAATAACGCAGCTTGTTGAAGTATATTGAAGCCTCCTTCCCAGCCTGGAGTTTTGCTGGAGTCAGGGTTGTTTTTGTCTCCTATTAAATCACACGTTCCCAAGGAGCCTTTGAGCCTGGCGCACTGGGCACGTTTCAGAGCCGGGCCAAAACCAACAATTATCTCCAGTTTCAGGAAATTTGAAGCTGTGGTTAACAGTGTCTTCTTGAGGACTGACAGATGACACAGGTGGCTTAGCGTGCAGCCAACGCTAACCCTGCCTGTCGATGGCATTAATCATCTCGACAGGTTGCGGTGTGGCAAATTGCTCAAGGTGGGTCTCCCGGTTGGGAGGTCAGGGGTTCAGGTCTTGGAGGAGGTTTGCATGAGCACGGGCTCGCAGCCGGCCCTGCTAATGGATGAACTTGCCGCGTTGGATCGACGTGACCCACGGTACTCTGTTTCCTAGCGTGGCTCGCTGTTGTTATTTCCCCAGGCGGTGGGGAAATCACTCTATTGCTTCCTGCAAAGAAATGGAGGTAGAAACTTTTATAGGCTGTTACTAGGCCTTTACCATTAAGCAAGGGCTGAGGGAATACTTTATTTGCTGAAAAGTTGACTTTCATGTTTTCTGCAACTATTCTGATCAAGTGTATTGAAAACTCGGGGCTCCAGGTGTCCCCCCGGAGGCAGTCCTGCATCCGTCCCCGCTCCTTCTGACCCCAGCTCCTCTTTTATTCAAGCTCTGATGGTTTTGGGTTCACGAGGAGAACAAGGAATTGTCTCAGCTCTCTGAGTGAGCCAACAACCAATTTTCCAAGCTTTGTTGGTTAAGTCCTGGGATCTACCAGCCCGAGGGGGTGTTTGGCATCTCTGCACGACTGGAAAATCCCAGTCTCTCTTCTTCTGGGGGACTGGGGATCACAAGCTCGCAGAAGCCTGCACTACCCAAACGCCTGCAGTAGGGAGGAAGAATATGTTTTATCAAAGTGAGTCCCTGCTGTTTGAGTTCCTGGTTAGGAGCTTGATATCATCTAAAAAACAACACGGGGAAGTAAACGATGACTCTGGTTTTATTTTAGTCCTCCTTTTCTTCCCTTATTTAAACTTTTAATTACTTCAGGAGTAGCTGAAACCGTAAGTCCCAAGAGATGTAATGACTTGTTTGTTGGGGAGCCTCTGCTGCTGGTCCCTTCCTGTAATCCTGTACAAGCCGGGAAGAGGAGGAACTATTTTTCTAAGGCAGTTGAAATGAGTCCGCCTTTGGCTGTTCACTGTAATAATACTAGGTGTGAAAAACCCTCTGGTATTTATGAGCAGATGTGATTCAGGAATAATAAAGACCTGAGAGCCTGTCATAAGATCATGCGGATCGATAAATTATCTGCCAGATATGGCGACTTTGCATATCAAGCTACATACCTGAAACTGATGCTGGTTTTATGGTGGTGTCTGGCAGTGGGACTTCTGGTCACTGAGCAAGGTCGAAGTATCCCCAAGAGGGAGAGCGACCTGGCTGCTTTAGAGGAACTTCACTGGGAAAGAAACTTGAGGAACCACCACTTACTGCCGTCTGCAGCTTTGATGAGGAACTTTATATTTTCTGTTGAACAGAGAAAACAACTATCACCCTCATCAGCTGCCTTCAAAGGAGAAGCTTCCTACCCCTCGGTTTTGCCAACCGCTGAGCAGCTGACGTGGCACCCATGCGCCCGCGGGCTGTGACGGCCTGGTGAGAGCCCGAAGGGAGCACACTCTTTGCATAGGTCCACAACAGGGACCTGGAGGAGGACGGCGATGCACAGCACCAGGCAGCGATCTTGTGCAAAGCCACCCTGGGCCAGCATCCCCGGCTTTCTTAGGCTGCAAGTTATCGAGATCAAGGGATTTGTACTCCTCAGCTGGTATTGGTAGAGAGCTACTGAAGCGCCGTTACCTGGGCTATCTTCATTTTACATCAGCTAGTGGCTGATCAGGGGCTTGAAAAGTTTGCTATTGCTTTTACAAAAGCCTTTCCTTGCTGCTTGTCTTCCTCTCTGCAGTTTTCCTCCTGTGCTTTCTCCCCTTCCCGCTTCCGCTCTCCCTTGCTTGAAGTTCAGGGAAAATATGCACAGCCTTCCCAAGAGAACATTTTGGCATAGTCATAACTTGTTAAACACTGTAATTAAAATATTTTTCTCACTAACTTGGAAATAATGTTTCTTCCTAAATTATACCACAGGATTTTTTTGCTAATTAAGTTGCCCGTTTCAACAAAACTACTTCAGAAAATCCTGGAGTCGTGAAGCTGCCCTTGCTGGGGTCCCTCAGTCTGCTTCCCGCAACCAGTATCATCTGCAAAACAGGGGGAGGTTGTCCAAGGTGATTTTTAAAAAGGGTCTGCTCTGGTGGGTGGTGGGGCACAGCTCGGAGGTTCTTTGTGAGTAGATGTACCAGGCTGTGTTTGGTCTAGTGAGGTCTCCTAGCCTTTCCTAGGTTTCTCTCGGTGATGCGAATCCCTCAAGGGTCTTGGTCTGGTTTTGTGTTGGGAAACTCAGATGTGCAGGAGTTCGCTGCCATGGGGAGTGCTGCTGGACCCCTCATCCTCGTGGGCAGCATGGGCTGATGGAGAGAACCGACACAGCTGGTAGATACGTGGGCTGCAGAGGACTTGCTCTGTGCCCCGTCCTCCGCCCGCTGCATGGCCCTTTCTCTCCTGAATTAAGCTAAAGCAGCAGCAGGACCCAAATGTCCATGACTGCTGGGACTTGCGTGCAAAACAAGGAACAGTTTCCAGTGGCTTTGGTGATTTTTCTGCATGTTACAGATTTCCCTCCAGGAGTGCAGAGCACTGACGGGGCGGGAGGGTACCCACAGCTCTCCTGTAAAGGGCTACAGGAGCTGAACCCTGGAAGTGTAATTTTCTCCGAGAAAGCTCTTGCGTTTTTTGCATTAAGCGTAGTACTGGTCTGGTTCTGTCTTGGTGGCTTTCCAAGCCTGTTACTTGAGACTTCTTGTCCTTGCTCAGGTGCTGGGGTGTAGGTAGGCTTGTGCAGTGGTCCAGGGAGCTGAGCGTGGTGGAGTACGCAGGCTGGGTTAACGCTGTTAACTTGAGCAGCCTCTAAACTTGGCTGTGGTCCTCGAGGTTCTCTTTTGAGCATTGCCCCAAATTCATCCCATTCACGTGGAAGGGTCTGTTGCTCCTTTAGCAGCTGGTGGGCACTTATTCTTCGTGGGTGTAATTCTACTCCACAAACTTCTCTTCTAGCGGTTCCCCCAGAGTCCCACCTCCCGCTTGCTGGAGCTAGGGTCCCTGCCAGTAACACCTGCGGGGAGCTCCTGGGGAGATTCCTCACCTCCTAGAAGAGTTTGCTTGATGATGTGATTCATGTTTTAAGAAAGTCTCCTTTTAATAGAAACGTCTTCCCTGCACTTGTACATTCCTATGCATGCCTAGTGCCGGTCTCCTCCCAAATGTGGATGGGTTTGGGTCTGTGCAAAGCTGGATGGTGTCAGCCCTGCTGACCCACAGGCTCTTTCTTCCTGTGCTTTTCAGCATTCCCTGTGGAATGGGGGGAACGGGAGCCGTTGGGTGCTCCGAGGGCTCTCCGCAGCTGGCAGGATCTCTCAGGTTACAACCCCAACAAAATGCCTCGTTCTGCTCCTCCGACAGCTACCTATCCACGGATCCCAGCTGGGTGTTTTCTGTCAAGCTGGTTGGTGATTGCGGTTCAGAGCAAGGACAGACTTATGTACACATCACCCTGGCAACGTTTAGGTGAAAGCCTCCGAGAAGCACCGGGGTGCATATTATGGGCTATTGCCTTTTTCTGCGTGTGGGTTTTTTTTCCCCGACACTAGCCCGAGGTGCAGGGAACACCTGAGCTGGTTTAATTACCTTCCCTGCCTTGTGTTTTTGACGATCTCTACCTTGTGCGGTTTTTTTGACCTTTTTTTTTTTTTTTTCCCCCCTCCCATTTTGACTTGCGTCTGTTCCAGACCCCGTTGCAGATCTGTGCCCGAGAATCTCGCAGGGACAGAGCGCAGCATGCGTGAGCCAACCTCAAGGCAGGGTGCGAGCACGGTGGACCCGGCTTGGGCTGGCTGATGCAAACTGCCCAAGGGCTTTGTAACAAGAATGGGTGGCCCTTGGGTTTACTGAGTGTATCGCCGAGGCTAGTGCAGCAGCATCTGGAGAGCCTTCCGCGTCAGGCTGCTCAAATGTAACTCAGGCCAAACTTGCCACAAGTAACTTACTCATCTAGAAACGAAGAGGCTGATCTAACTGCATAAGTCAACCCACCAGACTTGGACCTTTGTTTTAGGGTAGGATGTAGGCTCTCAGCTCTCTCCTTCGACTCCCAAGGGATGCAAGGCAGTAGCTGAAGGGGGCGACTGCCCTGCTTGCGGGGAGATGCTGCTCTCCAAGGAGCTGACAGTGTTTGGGACACTGGGGTGAAGGGGTTGAATTCATTTCTGTGCTTGTATGCTCTCGTTTTCAGTGAGGGCTTTTTGAATATTCAGGGGGGCTTTTAAAGAGCCAAGCAGAGGACTATATAAAACCTTGTAGATGTTGGGTGTAGTAACACTAAGCTTACGGGCCACTTTAGTTGGGCTAGAGAGGGTGTCTTACTGACCTGCTGTTACCTGAGAACTCTCAAATAATCTTCTTAAACTTTAATCTGAACATGTCGATGGGACCCTTAACTTCAAGGATGTCCTTGCGTGCTGCTTTCTGAAGCTAATCTAAGTTTTGAAACATTCTTGGGCTTCTGTCTTAAAAATATGATGCCGTGCTAGACTTTAGCAGTACACTGGAATGCAGAGACTCCTGATTTTTGCGTTTGTGTTAGCAGTCTTCGGAAACCCTGGACTGATCACTTCATCTCTCGGTGTCCCTGTTTCCCCTCGTGCAGGATGGGAATATTGCCTCCACCCTGCCCGCACAGGTCGCAGAATACGTTTAATGTTACTTCTCCACTTGGGAAATGAGTAAACCCTTCTGTGCATTTGCATTATTGTTGTCTTGGGCAGTTTTAATAAAGGCATTCTCCAAAGAAGTGCTTTTCAGAGTCCGAACGCATTGCAGAGAGGAAATGACATGCTCGGGCTTGCCTGGTGCGCAGCGTTTGCTCGCTGCAACCGGCTCATGGAAAAGAGCGTACCCAGTGCCACCGGCCACCCGGAGGGCCTGTGGGCAGGCCATGTGGAGGTGCCCGAGACTGAGAACGGACCAAACAGCGCTCGCTTGTGCCTTGCAATTCATGTCGAGATCCCTGACCCTCAAGGGGCGGATTGCGTTAAAATCGGTGTTTGGTTTTCCCTGTTGCAAAGATGCAGAACTTTGGAGAGTATCAGTAAAATTGGCTTCTTCCCCACCCTGCCGCTGACGCTGCATCTTGGGGCTTGTACATCTGTATCCATGAGCAATATGTTTTGTGGGTGGCAACGTCAGATTAGCTGATGGAATTTATTAGCTCCAGTGGAACCATTTTTAGGCAAGATGTTTTTGCAAACAGTATTTCATCATAAAACACTGCTGTCAATCACCTGGAAGTGAATGACTCTCAAAAACCCAACCCTAGATTGAAGGAAATGATAAGTAGTTCTGCTTGTCCTAAAAGCTCTTTTTTTTTTTTTTTTGTCTCTTTATTTAATGCATTGCTGGGTAAATAATTATTGGCCTCCTGTACTGCAGGATGGGTGTGGAGGGTCAGCAAGTGTCTTGAAAATGGTTTCAGTTCTGCATTTGATAGCAAAGCCAGACGTTTCCATGAGCAAACAGGACTGACCGCGCTGCATTCCTCCAGCCTGGTTGGGGGGTGAGTAGCAAAAGGCAAAAACACACCCGAGCTGCTGTAGGAGCTCTCCCCGGGCTGGAGAGGTGAGCTGATGGAGGGAGAACCCTGGCCACTGCTGGGTCAAACCTCCCGTGCTGCCGCGATGGTGATAGACGGACCTCAGCTGAGGCTGCCGTCCTTCAGGACCAGATGGAAATGCAGAAAGCTGGGATTTCCCTGAGGCTGCACATAGGGAGTAGCTCAGATTTTCAGTAGGAATTATTGAAACAAGATGACTTTTGCTGCAGCAGGGACCAACCGTGAACTGTAGTCTGGGAACGGCTCTTCCTTGGCAGCGTTGTCTTGGCTGCGCAGCTGGAGATTAAGTCTTTAATTGGGTACGAGGCATCAAACTTAAATACTAATTTACATACCTGACACATTGATGGCAAATATTTTAAGGATTGACTCAGTATAGAAGCAGCACCTAAACGGGGTGAGTGGTAAGAGATGAGGTGATGCATCTTTCCAAGAAAAGGCGTTTGATACACGAACACTCCCAACGCCAGGAGACACAGAGAGACACCCAGGGCTGGAAACGGCCATCAGCCAATTCCACAGTGGAAAATAAAGTATGTGGGTGTTTTATTTGGAGTTCAATTAAATGGTGGATCAGTTTGTGAGGAGGGGGAGAGCAAATTCTCCCTCCCTTGGAGTATTTAATGAGAGCAAGCAGCTTTCTAAACGACGCGCTGCCATTGCAGCACGAGCTGCCGATCCACGCATAGGAACTCACCGAGTGAGCTCCCAGCCTTTGCTGCCGAGCTGAGCCCTCCTGGCCACGGCAGCTATTGGAAAACCATCTCCTAGAGGGGCTGCAGGTCCATCCCGGGGCCAAATCACCCCCCGTGCCTGCGGCAGGGCTGCAGCAACCGTGCGCTGGACCGTTAGCCGGGGCTGCTGTTCTCCAGGAACAGGGCTGGTTATGGCACACAGCCCTCCCCACCTTCCTGACACCATCTCCTTGTCTCCAGCTACTTTCACCACCTCTGTTGTTCAACCACACTGTCACTTTTCTCGCCTGCTTGTTTTCAGTGTTTTCTTTGACAGTTGCTTTTTTTAATTGTGATTTCTTTTTTTTTTTTTTTTCCCCTCCTCTCTGTTGCTACCTGTTCTAGCCCTTAGGCGCTGAGCTCGGAAATGCATTCGCTGGGGTTTGCCCTGGCCTGTCGCATACATCATCCCACGGAGGATGGTGTGCATCTGTTTGGCATTTATTAATCGTTGCAGCTTGACAGAGTTTCTTCTGCTTCTCGCGTTTTCTTTTCCAAAATTGTCTGCTTAAAATAACAGAGCAGTGATTGGAAGGGGGGAAACGATGCTCCTTGTGCTGGCTTCTTGGGTGCACGTACTAAACATGTTTGGAAAGTTTCTGTCTTCAGATGTTCACAGGGATGCAGGCGGTGCTCACCCTCTGCCCCCTTGCAAAACAAGAAAGGGGCGGGCTGCATGTAGGATTCATGCGAGGATGTCTTTTTGTCTATCAGTTGAAAATGAAGTTAAGATTAACAGGGGCCAAGACTTATTACTGCTTAATAGTTCCCTGTGCATACTACCCTTCCCTGTTATCTTTAAGAGAAAATCAGCTTTTGCCATGGACTGCCTTCGGGTGACCGTTCAGGACACCCCAGTGCCTAATTTGTGAAGCCCTAGTGAAAACGATGCTCCGACCTGACGTGGCTCTGCTCCCTGGGGCTGGCATGCCAGACGACCACGGGTTTTCTTCACGGAGCCCTTGGCTTGCCTCTGCCGTCTTCCCCCGAGCCCTGCCTGCCTGTAACGTCATGGCGAGAACATAAATGCACACAGCGGAGTCCCAAAGGTCTCCCGGTTCGGGTGGTACGTTCCCTGCGAGATGCGTTTGATCCCTGCTTCCTCTTCCAAAGGGAGAAGTGTTGCACAACAGCACGTTCACTGGTTAAATGGAGACTTCCCACCTTTCCTCTTCTCTGGAAATGTTTAGCTACCAGCCAGCTAAGGGCAGAAGGAACTTGTTTCCAGTACGATATTTTTTTTTCCATCTACACGTAATAACATCTTTAGCTGTATGTAATTAACTTAGAAGTGATAGGCTTGTAATTACCCAGCAGAAGCCTGTGAATAGGATTGCGTTAGTCTTTATCTCAGGAACTTTATTAAGAAAGACGTTCTGGGCTGTTTTGGGATATGCCGAAATGTCTGAAGCGGTGTTCAAGCTGTGTAGAGCCCTGGATGCAGGAAAAGGCTGTTGGAGGGCTTTGCTCCAGGGTGTCCCCGGTAGCAGGACTTGGAGCAGATGTCTCCAGTCATTGGTTTGCTGATGTTTTTTGTTTTGGAGGTTCATCTGGGATGACAGAAGTCTACCCTTCTGGTCTTTGCTCAAAACCATTGGTTTCTCTTGTTCCTGTCTGTTCACGGGTGTCACTGGAGGGGTGGGAAGGAGGAAGCCTGTGGTTAACTTGTGGAGGCTGTGCCGTGTAGGAAAGACTCATAAAATAACCACATGACGTGAAATGACTTCTCTTGTTGGAATGCGATGAAACCATTGCAAACCTGGTATATGTATATTGTGCATACAGTAAGAATGTCATTAAAGAAATGTGGTTTTTAGCTCATGGTTCCCTCAATGGGGGAATAAGCTTAATGGCCTTTTTTTTTGTTTGTTTTTGTGTGCAACTCGCATCGGTTTGTCTTCGTTATCACTCTGACTGGGAACGACTAGTTGAGTTGGTCAAATGGAGATGACTCAGAGCTGAAATCATATGTGGGAGCCTTCCTCAGAAGTTTTGAGACAAATAAAATCATACAATGTGCCCCTGGGGATTAGACCCTGAATTGATATTAGAGGCTGATATTATTTGAGGGAAATCTGCCCTGATTTTGCTCTCTGCAGCCTGTGACTTATGAGCAGTGTTTCCCCTTGAGTTTGTAGCCCCTGCAAGATGGACGTAATGCTGGGAGGAGAGGCACACCCTGGATGCTGTTATGTTGCTCATGAGCAACACCTTGCAGTGGAGAAACAGGATTATTTAATTTTGCATCTTGGCTGCTTGGGATTTGCTAGAGGTAGTTCTTGGTCATCTTCTGGAATAGTTCTTGTGATTTGAACTCATAAGTCTTGGGCATTTCATGGATGTTGTTTCACACCACATCCTTGCCGCCTTTGAGTCCATGATCACCTGGAGACTTCTTGGTGCTCTACCACCAACTGCTCTGCAGGGCTCACTGGCAAGTTGTGCTGCCTGCTCCAGGGTGCAGGTGTAGGATGAGATGAGAATTGCCTTTTAGGTCCAGGTAATGACCCACATGTCATCCAACAGTGTTGGTGACTTCGGGTGGTGTGCGCTGCTGTGGTAGAAATGGCTGTCTTGTTAACACCTGGGGACTCCTGTGACTTGGAATAACAAGGTGGTGGGTGACCAGGTTAATAAATGTAAAGGTAATTGGTGAATAAGAAAAAAAAGCTAAGCTGGTTAAATTATTCATTCGGTAATTATTTTTTCCGCTGTCATTTGAGGCTTTAATAGAGGAAGAATGGTTCATTGATTAGGGCACTGGTCTACTTCTTTGGAAAACGAGTTTGTGTTGTTTCCTGCCATGGCCGCCTTGTATAAATTTGGGCAAGTCACTTCAGCTCTTCACGCTCCTTGTGTTTTGAGTCTAATTACAATAAATTCAGTAACTTCTGTATCTCATGGGGGGGGAAAAAATAAGTTGTTACACTCAAAGCTGAATACTCTTCATATGAAGAGTGAATATATAGCAGGAGTAGTGCTAACGACAGTGAAAAGGTTCCGTTTAAATAGGTGTTTCGAAAAATAATGCTTAAGACACTTCAAGCATATAGGAACTAATTTGTATGATGCTCCTGTGCAGGTGGTGTGGGGACAGGCAGCATTGTTTTCAGATTGCAATAGAGAAAGTGAACGCAAGCTATCTTGTGCTGTCACAAAAGATCGTAATGAGCATTAATAGCTCTAATTTATAAACAGACATAACAAGTTCAACACATGCTTTTACCAGAATGATTATCCTTTGGAATGGGCTCTTCATCTCCTCCATTTCTCCATGTCTCCCAGTCAAGCGTGGGACTGCCTTCCTGTGTATGTTGTTCAGTCTTAGTTGTTGGGCTCGGTGCAGGCATTGCAGGAGAAATTGCAATGAAATTGCAACACATGGAGAAATTGGAAGAGAGCCTGCGAGAGGACAGACATATTCCCTGGTTGAGGGAACACCATCTCAAAAGGAAATTTGTTCCACTGAAACCATAGGACTCATCTAGTGATTCAGAGTCCATGGCCACAATAGTCCAGTGTAGGATCCCAGACCTTTCCGAATGCCAGGACACTCTCCGTCCTCAGGAGCTGGCCATATGCTGCAGGGTACCGAGGGGTTTCTGGCTCTCCTGGAGCCATGCAGGCAGCTGTTGACTCCAGAGCTGAGAAACGAAGACACAATTCTGCATTTTCTGAATTGCAAGGAAAATTAAGCCCCTTAGGACAAAATTCCAGCAGGACAATTTTTGATATTTTTACTTTTTGTTGCACAGGTTGGGTAAAATTCTTTGCTTCTGCACCCTTTAATTTTAGCCCATCTGGTTCTTTGTTTTAGGTCCTGGAATCGTGAGAACTTCCAATGACTTGGCAAATCTGTCTGAATCACTGACGTTTTGCTGCCACCTCCACCCATGCCTGTCCCTTGCCTGCTCCCTCGCCGGGTGTCAGTTCTCCAGCCTACGTGCTGAGAAGAAAAGTTAAAAAGGTAAAAGTCTGTAATCTGATTCTGCAGTGACCTGTCTAATCCTGTTCCCTGGTACAGTGAGAGCTGAAATACTTGTACAGCAAAACAATGGCTTGAAGAGACTAGAGAAGGAAGATGAGAAACTGCAGGGATTTATTTTTATTTATTCCCCCCCCCCCCCCCCCCCGTCTTGCTCTCTTTTTTCC
>VZTL01022933.1:157861-168647 GCA_013400535.1 Scopus umbretta
CCCACCTCTGCCCCATCATCCCCATCTTATCCAAAGTGGCATGATTCATCTCTCCCTGCTTGGATCCATCAGCCCCCTTTTTCTTTTCTTTTTAGTCTTCCAACTTCAAGAGCCACCAGGGCTAGCTGAAAGTAGAGCCGTGGCCAACTCCGAGCCTCAGCACCCACACTCAGGTTTTTCTGTAAACCCTTAATTCAGACTAGGCTGGCCAAAAAGTTTACGGGAATTCAGGGAAGCTGTTCAGCATAGCTGCAAGGAGGTTGGGAAAACTTGAGCAGTCAACCCCAAACCAGGCAAGTTGAGGCGGTTCCAGTTTGGCTTCTAGACCTGGAGCTCAGCGTGAACTACCGCAGAGGGAAGGGAAAAGAGGGTGTCCTTGGCAAAGCGTCAGTCGAGGCAACTGAAACAGCTGAGCTTTTCCAGCATGTGGTATTTGGCAGGTTTCTTTCCTTACTCCCTGGTGTCCGTCAGTCCATGTCTCCAAACCACCGCGTGGTTCAGCTCACTTGGCTGCGCAGGTTGGGGGAGACTCGGAGGATGGCTGTATGATGGTACCGTTGATACCTGGGTTGCTTTTTGGTGTGTTGTTGGGGTTTGTTTTTTTTTTTTTTTCTTTTTTTTTTCCGGGTGTTGTGCCGGTCGCCCACCCAGACTTTGCCATCTCTGAGCCTGGCAGGAAGCTGCTGCTTGAATGGGCCCTTTGTGGTGGTTGGATCCAGCTGAAACGTGGCCAGGAGAGCAGGTTCTGGCCTGGAAAATCGATGCTAGTGCTGTTGACAGAGAAGATAATGCAGGGAAGAATGGGAGGCTAAGGTGAGGTTGGCTGAAGGACTGGGGGGAGGCTCGTGAGATTTTTCAGTGATCCCTCTAACCTCACCCTCTACCAACACCACGCTACCTCCTGGTGAAGACCAGGCAGTGTTTTGAGAGAGGACCGTGGGGCAGCCCCTCATCCGTGGAGCTGATGGGGTACCCATGCCGGGGAAGGGCGCAGAGATCCAGGAGCTTCTGCAGAAAATGAGCACTTTGTCTTTCATGTTGTAACTGCACAATGCAGCAGAGCAAGTAAAGGAAGGACTTCCAAGCAGGAAGCATTAAAGAGGATCCCAAGCAACTGTATTTCTTCAGTCTTGGGCTTTTCCCTAAAGGAACGGGGATGATATTCCACCCCAGCCATGCTGCAGAGCAGCATCTGCTTGGCATTTATTTCTTGCAGAGGAGGGCACAGGGAGCTGCTCCCTTCAACCTGCGGCTGCTCGGCGTGGTGGAAGGAGAAAGAGCACGTAACCACTCTGCCCTGGGGGGAGTTTTATCTCCCTTTTGGTCTGGGGTGAGCAAGGTGTGGAGCAGGAGAAAACCAGGCTCCATCCCTCCTCGGTATCAAAGTCATCACTGAACGGGAGCAGCTCTGAAAGTAGAAAGTTGAGCTGGAAGGTGTGACTTGTCCTTAAATGCATCTTAAGGCACTTCAGTGTCTCCGGGGTATCTGAAACCAGAGTGCCGAGTTACACCATGTGGGTTGTATTAATTGCATACTTTAAGGTGTCCTCTGGTCACTCAGGATGGAAGGACCCTCTCCTCCCCAATGTTTTGTCCTGTGGCATATTGCAAATGTGACTTGGGGCCTTTTTTCTTACTGTTTTGGACAGTTTGGGGGCCCTGTGGATCGGAGACACATCCACTGGGTGTATTTGGCCCTCAGTGGCTCGCTTTGCGCCCTGGAGGCTGGTTCAGGGGATCTCAGTGAGGAGACTGGTCCTGGGGCTGGGGGAGACCGCAGGAGTGTGAGTGTGTGGTGGGACAAGGGAAAATGGAGTTTGGCTGTGATTAAGTTTAAAAGGGAGGAAATAGGATTTATATGGGCTGGATTTTTTTTTTATTTTATTTTAATAAAGGAAACAATGCTGATGGTGAGCAGTGCCAGCCTGGCAACCCAGGCTGAAATTTATAGCAGGCAGCTCTTCTTTCTCAGCCCTGTTTTCCACCAGGTGCAGTACTGGGAAACTTGCCTTCTACCCAAGCCAAGCTACTCCCATCCCACTGCTGCCAACCCTCATTCAAGCTGCCTGGGTTCGTCGCTGCTTTTCAGGATCTCAAAAAGCCCTGGATGATACCTGCCCTGTGGTCGTGATGGCTCTCCATCCCTTTGGGCTTTCTGTTTCTGCCAAAGACAGCTGTTTCTCAAATTCCTCCTCAATCCATGGGCGGATCCGTTCTCGCAATACCTCGTCTGTGAGAGGAAGTGTCAGAGATGATGCAAATGGGTTTTGTCAAAATATTTTTGGAGGGAATAAAAATAGCTCTTGGACCAAAAATCTATTTCTGTTCCCGGGAAGGAGTGCTTGTCACGACTGTTTTCTACAGGTGCTGTCAGAGCAGGGCTGGAAACTGGAAATGCTCAGTTATGCCTTGCTTTTCAGATGAAAATCAGTTGGTTTCCCACAGTGGTAGAAAAAGTATCGGGAAGAAGGGGCTGGTTTATCTCTGCTAACGTGTCTCCCTCGGATGCAGCCAAGTCTCTGCCTCAGCTTCTGGCCAACCTCCTCTCTCCATCCCAGGGCAGAAAGCTTGAACCGGGTTGTTTTCAGAATTGCTTTTGCAAAGATGATGGAAAAACACCTATCTGTCGTTGTCCCAGTCACACGGATAGAGAAGTGTGTGCGTGCAGGGTGTCTGTGCGGGCCAAGCAGGGGTTGCCCAGCCCCAGGGCAGAGGATGCCCTCGGTGCGCCGCAGGGGCCAACCTGGAGACTGAAAGTGCCTCCCTGTGCGAAGCCCTGGAGCTGTTGATAAAAATGCATTTTGCTGGGGTCTTTTTAGCCATTTTTTATTTGTTTTCCCAATATTTCGTCTTGTTTTTCAGCAGGGTGCCTTCCCCAGCTCCCCTGCTGCGGGCAGAGGGGCAGCAGCTCCCAGCCCGGCTTGCTGGGACCGTGTGTGCGGGGTGGTCGTGTCCTCCTGGGAAAGGCAGCAGGATATTGTCCCCTGGGGGACCTCAGGAGCGTTCCCAGCAGTCACCTGCACATCCGTCTTTGTGACCACCCTTTGAGGGCCGTAACTGGTGTACCTGTCCATACAGATGTACAGGCAGCCTGCAGGCAAATACTGCTAACTTCAAAGAGCTGTCTGCGTCTGGGGCTTCCCAATCCCAACTGCATGAGCAATTTTTTTTTTATTTTTTTTTTCCCCTCTTGCTTTTTATTCTGCTTGGGAATTTTGCTGTATATCCTTAGCAGGCTCACGGAAAGGGTTCTCGGTAGAGACTGATTCAGGGCAAGTTGAAGCTCTGTGTGACCGTAGTCCCAGCTCTGCACCACCTTGGGACAGGGTCCTAGTCTGGTGGAGGCTGCGATGTCTGTTTAGGAGAGCTGGACAAGTGGCTTCCAGTGCACTGGAGAAACGATGGGCAATGACTGGCTTGGCCAGAGGTCTGAGGATGACTTTTACATACCTGGACATATATTTGCATTTGGGACAGAATGCGGACGTTTTTCGCCCACTGCAGAGCACTTTTGGATACAAAGTGAAGGAGGAGGTAATGTTTGGGTTTGGTCAGCTCATAACAGATTGTGCAGCTTAAGTTACCCTGCGTTACAAGAGCTAATATTTCCATCGATGCCATGAGGGCTTGCAGCTGGGGCAGAGGGAGGCTGTGAGGGCTTCATGCTGGAGGAGCTGGAGTTGCATTTCCAGCTGTGGGAGCGCAAGCCCGGCTGTTGGGTTTAAGTGCAAGTGAGAGCCCAGCTCCTGAGCACATGGCCGCTGCTGGGAGAGCCTTCTGTGCACGTGGTCTACGGGGGTGACGGCAAAGAGGAGGGTCCCGAAGGATGTGGGCTGCCAGCTTTGTGCAGCTGCTCTCCTGAGAGCTGGCTCCAGGAATCTGTGTTTGCTTTGGCTGCACGTTTCGTGCAGGAATGGTCGTAATACAATGCTCCGGGAGGAAGGAGGGAAGAGAGAGGAGAGGTCTTGCGTGTTTCCAAACACGATGATGTGCCTCGTCCACGTGGAGCCGGAGCTTTCGGGCCGCCCCCCTGTAGGGCTGCAGCTCGGCTGCGTGACTAGGGGATGTGGACCTTGGGGATCAGCCCTGAGCAAAAGGCTTGCAGGTTATTTTAATTGATCTGGTTGGAATTTTTCAATCAAAGCTTGATCCCAAGATCTGAAAAGGCAAAAAATCAAGAAGCTGAAAAGGTTTTGAAAATTTTCATTTGGTTTCTTGCTGAAAATGAGAAACATTCTTTCATTTGAAGAGCTGGCAGAGTTTGACTCCTGTCCAAAAGGAGAATACTGACTTGTTGCTGCTTCTGTTTTTGCTCAACAGTCTTGAATACTGAGCAGGGTTAAGTCATCCCTTTTAACAGGGATGGCTGGAGGTAGTCTTGGAAAAAAAGCTGTTCTTGTAAGTGGCTGTCTCTGCCGTTTCAGCTCCCCTGGGGACCTTTGGGGAGAAAAGCACGTGATAGGGAGAAACCTGCTGGGATCAGGCCCTCCACAGTCGTACTGACCTCTTTCCACCGATCATTCGGGGAAAGTGGGTGCAGCTAGGCTGAAGCAACACAAGCCTGGGATAAGTCTGGTGCAGGGAGTCTGCACATTGCAAAAGTCTTAAAACTGGGAATTGAACCTGGTTTGTCATCTTGATTTCCATTCTCCTGACTCCTCCGTGGATTCTTCTCTTGGAGACCCCTTGGGCTTAGGTTGTTGCTGACCATTCCAGCCGCTTCCCTTGTTCAGTGCCAGTCTCCAGGAGCAGAAACGGTAAATGAGAAAAGGAAAGTTTTTATTTCTCATTTTTCAATGGCATTTTTATGTCCGGCGCCCCGTACGAGCAAAGAAAACGGTCGCCCATCTGTTTCTAGCACCATTAAAGGCATTTGACTGCATGTGGCCCTCAAAAATAAAATAAAAATAGGACCCTTTGGTCTGAAAATGTCAAACGCTCTTTCATCTTAGACGACCCCCAACTGGGACCATATCCTCCCAAAGCTGAGAAGCAGGAGTGGATTCCCACCAGCGTTCATCCTGGCAAAGGCATCTGCCCCCTTCCCCTCCCCATTTTTTTGCAAAAGAAGGAAGTTAGGCACTTGAGGCTCACGCTGGCTGGTGACCTCTGAGTGCGGCTCCCCCGGACCTCTTCTCCAGCTTCTTTCCGACTCGGCAGACTTCTTCAGGACTCAGGAGTGAAGAGGTTAAAGCCTCTTTCACAAGTGTTCAGTGGAGGGAAGTTTGTTTGACATGCTTTAGGACCAGACTGCAAGAGGGGTTGTGCCAGCAGGATACAATTAATGACTGGGAAGGGAAGATTGCTACAATATGGGGTTGCTTTCTCCTCATCCCTGTCTTTCTTGCTACTTGAAGCCGTAGTCTGCGTTATGTCCTGCTGGGAGCCTGTGTAGACCTATGGAGACTCACCTCCTCTAGGAGGTACTGTAAAAAATCGGCATGGTGCTACCTCTGCTAATTTGGCAACAGTGCACCCACATGAAGAAAGTTTGGGTGTAACTTCAGGCTTTGGAAACTTCTGCTAATTAAAAGGCCGCTTTAAAGGTTGCTCGAGATACCTACATAAATACACAGTCTTTTTGACATGAAAGCTCTTTTTATTTATCAGACTCGGCCATAGCGTAAGTCCTGCTGTGATGGAAAAGGGAAGAAAAGGGTTTTAATTTAGGAGAAAAGCCTCATTATTTCCTTCATAAAATCTTTGAAGTTTTTTGTACCTTTTTTGCCGTTACAAGGGGGTTAATGTCGATACGAGGTACTTTGGTGCATGCTGTCCTCGGAACGAGTGCGGGGCTGGATTGCTGCGTGGTGTCTGTGGAACTGCGCTGGCTTCTGGGAAAGAAACGGGGCCAGATGTGCCAACCTGCCCAAGTCCCGAAGGATGAGCAGGGGCTGCACGCGATGACCTGCGGACAGGCTTCCCCGGCCAGGTGGGGCAGCTCCAGCCTTTCTCGGCAGATGACCCAGGGGGGAAGCAGAGGAAGGAAGGTGTCAGGCATGACTGTGTTAGTGGAAGCGCTTGAGAGAGCGTGTTTCCAAGCGTCTCTGCCTCTGATCTGCAGAGGGTGCGAGTCTCTTCCCCAAACCCAGGGCAGAGCCGTTTAGTAGCTCACTGTATTCATTCTGGAGGTATTCAGTCCATTATTTGGTTTATTGCCTAAGGTGACAGCCATGACAATTACCGTGACGTGGTGCTCTTGCAGAAGAGTGGGGACCCTTGTTGTCGTGCCTTCCTCGCTTGCAACAATGGAAAACTGTAAATCCAGAGACCCATTTCTGATTCTTTTCCCATCCGAAAAGGTGCTGATCTGTTGGGTGAAATGGCCCCTGGGACCAGCGTTGTTGGCTTGGTGGGGCTGTGGGGCATGAAGACCCTTGGAAGGTGGGTATGGAGGCAACTGTGTTTGTCCAACCGTATTTTTAAGGAGGAAGGACATGTCAGCTACTTCAAGTATAAGAAAAATCATTGTAATTAAGATCTTCCTCCCCAATATTTGAAACAGAATGTTTTAAGGGCTCATGAAGTTCAAAGGAGCTTTGCTTGTCCCTTCATACAACTTGTGTGTGCGTTTCCCTGCTGCTGGGTCCCTTCCAGGACTCGGATGAGTCAAACCAGCTCTTGGACTACGGGGCTGGTCTCAGCCAAGGACTTGTGCAGGATGCACATGTGGTCCAAGTGCCGTGCTGCTATTCCCAGGCTGTTGGGCTCCTTACCTCATTCCTTGGTTTGGCCCCAATGGCTTCCTGCACCGCTGAATGGATGGATCCGGGAAGCGTGACCGCAGCTGGGGAGGTGCAGGCAGCCACTCCTCCTGGATGCTCCTTTTTATTGGAAACAGCCCTCTGAGCCGGGGAAGTGTATTCTCCTGCTTTGGGCATGCAGACCTTGGAAATTCAGGTCCGGCTGAGCCATGGCCACCCATTACGGCACTGGGTGACTTCTTTAGCTACTCTGTGCTGCACCTCCCAGCCTGGGGAGGATAGTCCTTCCTCCCCCTTGCCTGGCAGCCTGCATTCCTGTGGGGTTGGGTGGCTCCTCTTCTTCCACGTGGGGCTGGTACGCCAAGGGCCTGAGCTCGGTAAGAATCCCTTCGTGCTACTGGTGGTATATAAATAAGTGGAAAAACCACTTGGTCTCCCTGGAGATGTGCTTAGGGTAGGGTGTGTGTGGTGGTTTTTTGTTTTTTTTTGGCTAACCAGGCCTACACAACAGCTGTTGAGCAATCGTTCGTCCTCTAAAAACAAATAAGGAGCAAGTCTGGTGGCCAAATGTTGCAGGCACGTTGTAAGGACTTAGCAAATTGCATTTGCAGTGTTGGGGCTGCTTAACAAAACAGCTGCTAGGTTCACCTCCCCTTCTCCTGTGTACCATCAGTTGATCGCTGGTGTTGCTGAGCGGGGAGAGGGGGACTATTGTGGAGCAGGCTGGAGTCCCCGTAGGATGGTGCTTACAAAGACATCGTATTGGCTGTAGTGCTCTTTAAAGGTTTGAGGTCTTCTATCCCGTGCACGGAGGCTGCTTTTCTCCCACCTCATCTTTGCGCAGCTTGAATGCTCCTGGGGTTTCTGCATCTGGCTGGAAGAGGGACGTGGCCAGTGGCAGTGAAGTGTGTGCATCCCATCCCAGTCCTCGTGCTGGAGATGGCACAGGGACAGCACGTGCTGTGCCCTGTTTCTTCCTCTTCCTCCTCCCCTGCCTGAGCGTGGCTCCGAGCTTCAGCTGCTGACCCACCTAAAGTGCTTCCCAGGTAAAAATTAGCCAAAGATTGCTTAGCCCTGCTATTTGCTGGTTCACTCAAAAAGGAAAAAAAGCACACCACCACCCACCCCCCCAAAAAAACCCAAAAAACAACAAATCCAAACAAACAGAAAAAAACCTGCAAAAAACCCCCCCACAAACCAAAATCCTTGAAGATTAAATTGAGACTGAGTCTGGTAAGGATTCTTGGTATACCACTTGACATCTGGGTTGAAGTAGAAAGTCTTTCCTAAGATAACTCTGCTGCATATGGTTATGAAAAAGTCCTTAGCTGTTTTCCCCTGATTATTTTCATTATTGTTATTATTTACTGGCATTTTTTCAGCCTGGATAATGGAAAAAAGCTGCACAGATTTCACTGTTGTAATTTCTAGCCCACTGTGCTGCTTTGGTCCAGCGTACTAACAAGATACTTCATGGCTTTGCCGATCTGCAGGAGATGTAAGATTGGTAGTGAAAACAGTTTCTGCTGTTTAGATCTCCTGGAAGCATTTTTCAGTTGTGAAAACTACTCCATTGTAGTGTTTACAAACATTTTTGCTCTTCCATAAAAGAGAACAAGAAAAAAAAAAACAAACAAACAGGAAATAAGTGCTAGAACCCCATGGGCAAGGTAGAGCTCCAAAATTCCGTTCCTCAGGAGCGGGTTTGTGTGTCCTAGCAGCATTTCTTCCTGGATCTCAACACCTTCAGCTGCTCTACAGGAACCTCTGTTCCTGTCTGGGGTGAGCAGAGGGTTTGCAGTGCCCCCACGTAGCATTTGTAATGATATTTGGTTTGATGCTTGCAAGGAGATTGATGAAAATTGCAGTTGGTTTCGCCTTTGCGTAGCACCGCTTCCTGATGGCCGGGGAAGCGGCGCGTGAAGGGGTTTGGGATCCAACTGAGCTGGGATCCAGAAATCCGCCTTTCAGTCCCCACTCTGCGGCTGGGGTAAATCCCTTAAGCTCTCCAAGTCTGCGTTCTCCGCCTGTTGCATTTTCTCACACCCTTTATCCATTTTGCTTGTTTAGACTCCAAAATATTTAAGTTAAAACCTGTTTGTTGCTTCCCATTTGTGCCTCCACTACCCCGTGGAGGAGAGGCCAGGTTTCAGCCTGCTCGTGCCGAATGTGCTGCTCATCAGCAGCACCTGTCAGCAACAAAGGCTACGTGCAAAATACCCACAGATCCTGTTACTTTGGGTCCATCAAGCCGTCCCGTCTGCCGGGGCATTGGAGGTTGTTGCACCGTGCTTCCTTGGTGCGGCGGCCACGCTGCCGCATCGAGGACTTGAGGTCTTAGCTCTGCACTGGGCTTGGCTGAAAAATGATCGTATTTTCTTTGTGCTTTCTTGCACCATGCAGTCCCCAAAACACATGCAGGACCTGACCCAAAGCCTGTTGGAAAACCTAATGGTGACTGAGCAGATTTTTTTTTTTATTACTTCCCTTCTTTTGTGGTAGTTCTTGACACAAATTGAGGCTAAAACTTCAGAGGAGCTGATCGACAAAGTCCTCTCCAGCTCTGGGGATATGTGGAAGCAGCGTATGTCTGTGGGAGGGGATTTTTATTATAGTATTAATAATAATTACTTGCCTCAAAGCCTCGAGCTGAGATGGGACCCAGCGTGCAAGACACACAGAGATAGCACGGGGAAGGTGCCCATCTGTCCAAGAGCACGGCACCACATATGGCATGAGGTGATGGGGGTAACCTTCTCTTGGCCTGCTCCAGAGACCGTGGGAATCTGTGTAAACATCACAAAGATAATTCGAACGCTTCGTGCCACTAAAGAGAGTCTCCAGTCCTGTATTTGAAGGATGATAATCTGATGTTCAGCAAGTTCCTCTCCCCTTGCCTAATGGGCTGGTCTTTTTCCATCGCTGAACTTCCCTGCCCTTCTAGGAAGAGCGGTGTCCTGAGGTCTCCTGGTAGGTACTCCTCTTTGGGATTGCACCTAATTTCCCTCATAATAATGCTTTGCATGAGCCTCCCACGTGATGCTAATTAGCGCCAAGCCTGTCTCAGTATAAGGAGCATTATAGGTAATGATGATTGCAGCCACTCACTCTCCCGGTGTAATTATTCAGCTCCCAGCAGCAATCCCTTTCGGAGTTATTCGCAGCCGGGACCTTGTGCAGGAGCAAACTGTCTCGCTTGTGAGAGGAGAGCAGTTGTAAAAGCACGGTCTGGCGATGGGCGTTTGACTTGAGCGGTGGCTGGTCACCTCCAGCGCCGGGGTGGGAAAGACTCCACTTGGCGTCACCCCTCGATACAGGGGGGTAAGGGCATTGCTGGTGGTACCCAGCACCAAGGGCTTGCTGGAGGAGAGGGTGATGGTGCTTGAGTCCCAGCCTGAGCGCTGGGTACCTGGAACGGGACAACCACCACTCAGAGGTGTTGGCCTGCGCTTGGGTCCATCCGCTCAGATGTTTCCCTTCGAGTCTTGTGGCCTGTGTTCAAACAACTGATACAGCCGCGTGTTGACACTGTCAAACAACACATCTCCGTCTCCAAACACTCCTCTTACGCAATTTGTGTTCTCCGGGTTTCCGCCCCGATCGGGAGCAGCTCTGCCAAGCTGTGACCTAACTGCACCCGGGTCTTGGCGAAGGGAGAAGCTGCAGCCTGTCCATGAAGTGGAGCCGGGGCTGTTTAACGCTTTATGGTGCTGCTTCCACCTGGGCAGGGGTCCGGCGGCACAAGGCCACGGCATGGAGCTGCTGGAGATGTGGCGCTTGGAGGGGTGGGTTGGAGGTGCCATGCTTTGTTGCCGCGGCCTTGCAGTTAAGGAGAGTATCACAGCGGCAATTGATTTGGGGTTGTGCTGCTGATCCTAATATTTAGGGTTTGTTTTCTTCTTTAAAAAGTTGCTCTGACTGTTGCTTGGATTCTTGCAAATTATTGAAAAGCCTGGAGTTGTCCTGTTGTTGGTTGTCCAGCTTTTAGCAAGCCTTCAGCATGCTGTGACGAGAAGACCCTTAGCCAGGTGCCTGTCATTTCTAGGCTGGTACAGGTCTCTTTCTTTTTTTCTTTTTTTTTT
>VZTL01022933.1:168677-179526 GCA_013400535.1 Scopus umbretta
TTTTTTTTTTTTCCTTTTTAAGCTCAACGTGAGGCTTGCATAAAGCTCTTAAAATTAGCATTGCCTTCCAAGCCAAAGGGCCGGAATAAGGTTTACAAGCCATAAAAGCCTCTTATCAAAGTTGATTTCCTCCAACGCACCTTTCATCTTTTATAGTATTTACTTTTCAAATCCTTGAACTTAAAAGGATTAAACAGGTTAAAAGAAAAAAAGGAGGGGGGGAAAGAGAAAACAAGTAAGAAGGAAGATGGATTGAGTATGGATTATGAGAGGCCCATGTAAAATATGAATTAGGAGAAAGTCTAAACAAAGAGTTGTAATTTTCTGAACTGCTGAAAGTTAAAGTGTGCTGGAGGTTTAACTTTAAAGAATATTTAATTTGTCTGGATTATTATTTTTTTTCTTTCAAAAACGAATGGAGAAGAGAGCAGCTGACTAGGGGGATATGAGGAATTTGTGGTGTTCTCCTCGGTCTTCCAACCTCTTTCTGTCCTGCAGTGGGACAACCATGTGTGATCTACCCCAGCGAGCTCTTGTCCTGCTGCAAAATTATTTCCCAGGCAAGAAACCTTAGGAAGAAAAACAAAGATCTCGCGGGCAAAGAGCGGCTAAAATAACAAAAGTTGCGAAAGGGATCAGCAATCTCTTCGTCTGTCGGGGAACTAGAAAAGCATCCCGGCGAACTGGAGACGTTTCCAGGGCACTTCCCTGGCCGCCACCTCCCCTGCAGCAGTGGTCTGGTGAAGGGGATCTGCGGGAGCAGGTACGGGCAGCAAACCTGCCTTCGCTCTGCGGCTCTGCTGCCGGCTTGCCTACAGCGTCCATCCCCGGAGAGGTGCCACCCGAGTTGCCAGCGCAGCCTTGTTGCGCTCCATCGTTGCTCCGTGCCTCTTCCCCAGCTTTGCAGGAGGCTCTTGTCAACCAAACCATCCAAATCCTGAGGGGAAGCACTGCTGGCAGCTCCTCTTGGCATGCTCCCCATCCCGGAGGAGCGCATGAAACCTGCTTGCCCCCTCCAGAAGGTTGCAATCAGGGGCTTGGATGGGCTGGTTATGGGTCACCGGCCGGGTCAGCCCTGGCTGCCGGCTCTGCCTGCCTTGCTGTGGCAAGGTCTGGGGGCAGGCAAAGCAAACACGCCGGGGAGCTCCAGCCAGGAGCGATGCCTGACCTCCCCGGCCCCGAGCATCCGCGGACGTGGGGGATTCCTGCAGCCTGCTGGCATGGTGGACGTTGCGGTGGCTGCCTGTGCTGAGCAGAGCACAAAGGTCCTGGAGATGGCTGAGCAAAATGATGCCACCTTCAAAGCGGATCCATCTTGGGTTTTTTTGGTGCGTTGTGGCTGAAGCGGTCTCCCCACCTCTGCTCTAGCGCGGTGTTGAGTGCATGCGCCCACCAGGCAGCTCCGCCATCAGCTGCGGCTTTCACCGTCCATCAGTATTAGGCTGGTCACTGTGTCCCCTTGGCCAAGCTCTCATTGTTTTAGGGTGGGAGGGAGCGGGAGAGGACATGAGGACGGACACACAGGGGTTTGTACCGCCCTTGGCTCCTTCACCAAGTTTTTTCCTCTGTTCCTCTTGAGGGAAGAGTCATGCAGGGGGAGGTTGGGCACACACAGCCCTGCGGGACTGTTAATGAGTACCAGATCCTTTAACGACCCACGGATGTACAGGGTGGCCCTCTGATGTATTTTTGGCTGAAATCACTAGTTTTGTGACCAGTGCAGCTCTGCGGGGTCAGCCAGCCAGAGGCGTGGGGTGTTGGCATCCTCCAGGGATGCGGTCGGGAGACGTCCCCGTCCTCCTCCCACTGACTCACGCCTGCTTGCTTCTGCAGCCGCGTTTCGAATGCTTCAGGCTCTGCTTTGAGGGAGGGCGAATCCCCAGGGTGAAACCAAAGAGTGGAGCTCGGAGGTTAACAGTTAAACCCAGGGCACCTCAGAAATGTCCCAGATACCTCCCTCGAGACCACAACTGCTGTGAGTCAACTTGCCGCAGCGGGATCCCGAGTCAGGGCGATGGCTGTGGTCTGAAGAGTCATTGACATCACCAGGAAAGCTCTGGGATGCTCAGGTAGAGCGAGGTCCTGCCTGCCGTGCGTTGGGAAGCCTCCTGGGGTGTATATGCATGATGCTGGCGACCCTGTCCTTCGCTGAGCTGGGATTAGCGTGAGGGAGGGCAAAGGATGGCAAAAATAATAACCAGAAGTGGTTCAAAACAGATGCTGTCCTTCCCCGCAGCCCCCGTTTCCCACAGGTTTTCTCTGAAATTTCTGCATCAAAAGCGTTCTTGTTACTGTTACAGAGAATGTTGGCAAAGCATGTCGAGGGATATGAAAAGACATTGAGACCTTGGTGCCAAAATCCACGTCAGCTGGTGGAGGAGCAGAGGAGCTGGCGTTTGGGGAGGAAAGCCCTTGCAGGGTGCTGCTTCGAGGAAGTATTAGACCTGCCAGGCGTGTTAATCTCTGACCTTCCCAGAAGCGTCCCAAATTGTTTCAACACATTGCAATTACCCGACCGCGCTGCCCAGAACCGCTCTGAACTCAGCCGCTTCTTCACCTTTCGGTGGCTCTTGTTGGGGGCTTTTTATTAGCTCTCAAGGAAGCAGAAGAAAACCCAATTTGGGGCGTACTTACCCGCCCCTGCCTCCGATCAGCCCCTGCTGCAACACCGTCCCCCCTCCGAGCCCCGCTGCGAGCTGCAGCGCTCGCTGGAGGTATGGCAGCGCTCCAGGACAAATTACTGGCGCTTCAGGAGCGGCTGCGGAGGCAGCGTTTTGGGTTTGCTTTGTTCCGTTTGACGGGTCCGGGGGAGCCCCTCTGGCATCTGCCACTTTGGTGGCTGTCGATCTCGCGGGGACGTGCAGGTTGGGACCCCGGGGCAGCGAGCTGGCAGGAGAGAGGCCGCTTGCCGTCCTGTGCTGCTGCTGTTTGAGGAGGGGTAGCTGCGTTTTGCAACAGATGTGCACAAGGTACCTGCCAAAACCACGCCGGGGGAGGCAGGAGCGATGCAGGTGCTGCTTGACACGGGCAGGGCGAGGTTGCCTTTGCCTAACGCGGAGCAGCGGCATGGGGGATAAGGGCAGGGCTCGGCAAAGCAGGGAGCCGTTGCGGGCAGGCGGGGGACCCTGGCTGGCTGGGGGGGAGTCATTGCCCGTGCTGGGCTGCCATCCGCCTCGCTGCCTGCGCTGAGCTCGCTGCAGGCAGCGTGGAGCAGGGCCGGGAGAGCTCTTGGCTCTGCTGTCCAAGGGGGTCCCGACACCGCAGGGCGAAGCCCCCTCCAGCCAAAAGCAAACCTGGGGGTGGCGATGGTTAAAAACTCAGCGGCCACAGGCAGCTTGGGTTTGCCTGCAAAGCAACCCTTTCCAGCCAGGTGCGGGGCAGGAGGGAGCAGATGTGGTGGGCTTTTTGCAGTGAATGTTTTGAGGGGGGGTGATAAAATGCTTTTAAACTTTCCCCCTTGGAGCAAAGTCCTCCAACTGGAGGCTCTTAAACTCTTTGCAAAAGCGACTGCTGCACATGGCGTGCAAATCCCACTGCAAGTGAATGGGATTTTGCCCGTTAGGAAGTTAAATCCCTTCTGAAAATGGGACTTGGGTATTTCTTAGAGCCTACTTATAATTTTACCTTTATTCTCCCTTTATGAGCTGATCTTTTGCTCTTGCCATATGGCGAATGCGGCTGTTCTCAGTGGGGTAGGTAGATACGGACGTTTTCCCCTTGCTCTGCTTTGGGTATTTGAAAATTGGCTCCTTCTAATTTATAGCATTTCTGGCCCTTGGGAAAACGTGGCTCCTCTGTCCTTGTGCCCTTTACGCGCACCCACCAGCTCACATCTTTTCCGTTGAGCGCACCCATCTTTCCCGAACCATCATTACGCTGCGTGAGCTCTCCCAAGGGACACCACCAGTATCCAGCTAGAGCAAGCCAGACCCATGGAGCCAGAAGACCACCCCTGAAGAGGGTGACGTGGGAGCAGAAAAAGCTTTTTGAGCCTTTTTGGCTGTATTCGAGCTGTTGGGGACAGCAGTGAGGATAGAGCCCATCAGAGACACGTTGCTGCGATGGAGACACTGGCTGAGCCCCGTCGTCCCTTCTGGCTGGTGGGATGTGATTCTGCGGCTGCCTGGGGTGGGCTTTTTAATTTATTTTAATGAGCTAAAAGTATTGAAGTGAAGCCCATGGGTGCTGGGGAGCCCATGGGTGGCTGGGGCTCTCTCCTCAGGTGGCGGCGGGGCTGCGAAGGGAGCCCAGCACCCATCGATTAATTAAAATCTCAATCCCGTGCGCAGGCCAGTTTGCCTTGGCTAAAACCAGTGTGAGAAACTTCCTCGCAGCATTTCTGCGTCGTCCGGGCTGAAGTGTTGTCATCCGAGGCTGCTTTGCATGACAATGCGTTGGGCTCTAATTATGCGCAAGGATGCTAATAGGCACAGAGCGGGCTGGATCTCCATGGGAAAACTATCTGTTTGCGAGGGGCGGGGGGGAGAAAAGAAAAAGAAAATCCACCCAAACAAAATAAACCATGACAGTTTGCCAGGGAGGAGGACTGGGGGCGAGGGAAGGGGATGGGAGGCAGCAGAGGGGTTGAGGAAGGCAAGTGTGAAGCTAGTAAGGCTCAGTTTTGGCTTTTTATTGGGGTCTTTTCTTAGCGATAAGAGATGTGCCTGTGCGGGGCCCCAGTGGCTCCTGCTGCCCACAGGACTAAGGCGACCGAAATCAGTTCTGCAGTGCTAGTATCTGCAACGATCTTGTCCAAATTCGGGTCTCTCTGACTTCCACGTGTCAAATGAGAGTTGTTTTTGCAGCGCTGTGCAGCAAGTGGGGAGCAACTGAGGCACAGAGGAGCTCAGATTTGCCTGGGTGCCAGATGCGTTGCATGGGAAGGCTTGGGGGACCCAGTCTGGCTTTTCTTGTGTTCCCAGCGCCTTATGCTTCAGCGCTCGCTTGTCCTCCTTGTTTTATCACTCTAGCATAGCTACAAGGAGCGATGGCTATTTCACAGCTGAAGAAAAGGCAGCTGGAAATGAAGGTTTTTCTTTTTTTCTCTCCTACTCTGAGAAGGTTGAGGTGACTCTGGAATGGGGAATGTTTGACAGGTCATGGATGGACCTATCTAAGCCTGGGTGTCCAGGTTCATAAAGTGCCAGAGACGGTGACCGTGAGAATGTCAACCTATCCAAGGAGGGGAGGGGAGCGGGACCTAGAAATTCCACGTTTTACACCAGGGTCTGTCACAGGCTCGTGGTAGGACAAACTGGGTCTTGAGGCCTTAGGTTTGGCATCTTCAGAAAAGCAGACAAAATTCCTGGCGCTCTCTGAGGGGCTGCAGAAAGTGCCCGATGACCACACACCTCACACCTGCTCTGGGTTGTGAGAAAATGTAGGAGAGGCGCATGGATGGAGGCTGCTAAGTGTGTAGTGTTGTTATTAGCCTGCATCGAAGGGCTCTCTCGCTTAGTGAAAACGAAGAGCATTAAAGAGCCAGGTGCAAGAGTCTAAGGAGCTTAAACCTTTCACTCTCTGTTGGTGTTGATGTAGTCATCTGGCTTTAATGATATTGGCATTACCCGCTCTGTCGGCGTTTAAAACAGGGGATGTATTTTTAATGTCCAGCTTACAGGGATTACTTCTGCCTTGTTTCTTTCTAACCTCCTTGTGTACCGTGCAAGTCCTGGGTGAGGACAGTCCCCACCCAGCTACCACCAGCAGCTGCCACCAAAGAAAACACAGCTGAAAACACCTTGGCTGCTTTTTTCCTGATCAGACCCTGGGCTAAGCAACCTTCTGCTGAGAGCGGCAGGGATGAATCACGCCAGGGTAGGACTCCTTGGGTGTTCCTGCACGCGGAGGGAACTCATCATGCCGATGGCTAAGGCAAGCAGGGGACCACAGCAAGTGCTGGATCTGGAGGCTTTCCCCTGCTTCGATGTGAAGGTGTCCCACCCTGTTTCAGACACACGGGGTTTGTCTTCTCTGTCCTTCAGCGCGAAGCGTGGTCTCCAAACGCTGTCGACACTGATGCTTGTTCCCATGAGACAGCTCATCGGGGAAGGGCTGGAGTGATGGGATTGCCCAGGTTGCTCCCGCGGGGTGACGTGCATCTGCCCACTCTCGCCCAGTTGAGACCAGTAGGATCTGCTGGGTTGGGAGTGACTCTGGGCCCTCGAGTCTTCCTCGTGCCATCGTAGGGATGCTGGGCGGAGAGGAGCCACCTGCTTCCTCAAAATTGCCCTCCTGCTACCTCGGTACCACTGCATAATCCTTCCCCCCCTAAATTGAGTGCATGCCAGCCCAGTGCTAATGAGCTTGATTGCTCCCCCTTGTTTGGCATTGCATCACCGAGAGGAAAATCTGAGCCTGGGTTGCTCCAAATCGTTGGGGTTTGGGGGAGGGAGGGGAGGACGTAAGCATCCAGGGTGGATAAATAATCATCTGCGAATGAAAAACTCTGGGTTTTACCCTGAGAAAAGGAGGATAGACAGACTGACAGACCTGATGACAGACCGAGCTCGAAAGCACCCTGGCCCCACAGTGCGGAGAGATGCCTTATTGTTTGATCTGGCTGTGAGACAGATTAGCAGCCCCAGGTGGAAAGTCATAATCTGCATTTAAATGGGCCGGTTATAAAAGGTAGGGAGCCCAGGAGCCCGCAGCATTATGCTGTGTCTTTAGGACTCCGTAATCTCTCTTTATTTTCTCCGCAGTCTGACCTGGGGGCACGGTTTCTAATTACCAGGTCACCCTGCTAATATTGTCATTTCCAGCCAGTGGGTGTGAAACCATAGCAACGCCACATTTGCTTCCAAGTTTCTAGAGGAATAAAATTTGCCTTTTAATCACAGAAAATGACTGGGTGTCTCCTCGCCTCCCCCCAACTTACTTCTCACTAATGCAGTTCACTGTTGGGGTTTTTAAAAGGTATTTCAGATGGGACCTTTCTGAAGCTTCACCTTGTGGCTGTGGCCAAAGATGCAGGACCAGAGTCTCGGGCGGTTGTAGGCTCCAAGTAGGCTGTTTTGGATGCCAGAGCTTCACAAAACGCACGTGTTGTTAACTAAAGAAACTCCATACTTTCTTTGTAGTATGCTTTTTATTTTTAAAAAGTTGTAAGTCAGCTGGTGAAAGAAGAAGAAGAGGGTATCGGACACAACTGAGTTACAGGGATGTAACCCGTCATCGCACCGTAGGGCTGTCCATGTGTACCTGGTTAGCTTGGCTCAGTTGGGAGGTGACCACTGGGATGGTGGCTTCAACTCATGGGTTTCACCTTCCGGTTTGGATGGCTTGGAAGAAGCCCATGGAGAGTCAGGAGGCACCAGGGCTGGTGTGGCGGTCACGTCCTGTGCTCCGTGGCACGATGGCATTGGGTTATCTGCCCCTATGCATCTCCGGTAGCTTGGGGCTTCAAAACGGACATCTTCCTGTCCTTCACCTGCATTGCAAGTGCTAGACCAAAGGTGTGTTGAGCCAGGTTTTTGTCCCCTTGGAGCAGATAATAAAAACTTGACTGCGATGAGTCCAAAGAGCTTCAAAACTTGGAGAGGCTGGTTTCCGTCCCAAGGGCTGTGCTGGCAACCCTGCGGGACACCTGGTGAAAATGTGCTCCGATGTCGGGAGAAGTTCACGTCAGATCTGGGCTGAAACTCTGCCCCGCGGGCCTTCCTCCTGGCTCTGCACGATGCTTTTACTGGGTTTCAAAAGCAGTTTCTAACTCAAAGTGAGTCAGACGTGAACTGGAATCATATTGTAAGGTGATTTTCCAGCTGACAGGAGTAGGTTAATTGTAAACTGTCTACTGAAGCTTTAAAACTCCTGTCCAGCCTTATTATTAGCAGTTTAAAATTTATGGAGTGAGACTTTGCTTGGTGATAGTTGGTTTGTGCCCAGACAACGTGTGTAATTAATCCCCACGCTGGGGGAAGGAAAATCAAATGTAAAGCTTTTTTTCTGGGTGGTGGGTTTTTTTTTTGTTTTTTTTTTCTTGGCTTTTGCCCCTTGCTCCCTTTTCCCTCTGACACATCTCGGGGCGTGCAGGGGACCTGGGAGGGCTGCTGGGCAGCAACGCTGCCCTACCTGTGCTGAGCTTGAGGACCACCTGTGAGTTGTCATCTTGAGCATGGAGGGTTAAGTCCTTTCCCGTCGTGAGAAACTTCACTTTGTATTGAAGGCAACCCTAGGCTGGGGACTACAACAGTCCCCTGAAACCTTGGGAAATTAGAATGTGGATCTGGACCGTGCGGGGTGGAGATCCCGATGGGATTTTTAAGGAGGACGATGGAGGCGACGCCAGATCCAGGGGTTGGAGCGGACCAGCTGCAGGGCCAGGGGATGGGACCAGGTTGCCACCAGGCTGGTTGCTCGTACCGGTACCCCCGCAGCTTTGACGCCGGGTGGGTGTTTTCTGCACGTGGCCGCCTTGGGATGGCCACACGTTATTCAGCCTGTGGGTTTCCACAAGTCGGAGCTACGACCTTGTTAAAATTTTACCTATTTCCAGGCTGAATAGCTGCATCTGTCTGGCTTGGGCAGCCCTTGGACCTGGTTACGCCTCTCTCTGTCGGGCTGAAGAGCTGTGTTATTGCGTCTCCGCTCCCGGAGCGCTGCGGTTACAGCGCTCGTAAGCTGCACAGACCGAGCTCTCAGACTTTCTCCCTGTAAAATGTTTTAGTCACTGAAAACTGAGAGCAGCTCCCAGGCAGGTAATTAATTAGAAATGTGAATTTGGAGGCTTGTTTCCCTTCCCTTCGTATAGTTGCTGTTATTTCTTATTTCAAACGATTTTTATTGAGCCTCTTATAAACATGACTCTGTTTTAATGGAGAAATAGCTCCCCTCCCCACCCCAGCTCTACAAACAACGCGTCTCAAAGCTCAAGCTACTCACCATCGATGGTCTCAGCCTCTACGTGCACTCGTGTACACGCACACAGGAGCACACACACACACACAGGAGCGCGCACACACACACGTACACACAGGCATGCAGAATTAAACTGGAATTTCACAGCCGCAGGGTTGGCTGAGCAGCTCTGATCCAGCTCCCCGCGCGTGGGCCAAGCTCCCGTTGACTTCAATAGAGTCTTGCCCGGTTTATGAGCCTTCGGAGCGCGGCCCTGAGCAGAGGCTGCTTGTATAACGGCTATTGCATGATTAGTATTTGTATTACAATAGCACTTCAGGACCCCAGTTGCGGCTCAGCGCCCCATTAGAGTAGTCCTTGTACAAACACGTAGTAAAGAGGTGGGCTCTGACCCAAGGAGCTAACAATCGAGGTCTTTACGGCCCCCGAGGCACCTCAGGATCAATTATTTATATTACAGTAGCACTTACGGCATGTCTGTGCCCACGCTGACGTGAGCGGCTGTGGTGTCTGTGGCCCGTTCTTGGGAATTTTGGGATCTGCAGGGCGGGTGGGCGACAGCGGGCTTTGGGGCTTGAGCCGTGGATGGCCACCGGGTGATGACCCATTCCCGCTCCAGGTGGTTAATTGTCCCAGGGGAGGTGGCTTTGCCTTCCCCTGGCGGAGGCGGGTTGCTGGGGGAGCAGGAGGGGGCTGCGGGAGCCTTCTCCTCCCCTCCCTCTCGCGTTGTTAGCGTGGTCCCGGGCGCAATGGGCGCCGCGTAACCGCTTGCTCTGGCTGCATCCAGCCGTCTGCCCTCGCGCCCTCGGAGCTGGTACTGCAAACCCGGGGCACCTGGGTGCAGGAGCAATCCTGGCGGGCGGGTGCAGCCCCTGGGCGAGGGTGAGCAGCCTGGCTGGGGACAGCAGTGCCTCGGTGGCCCGCAGCATTGCCCGGTGCGTCCTCGGCACCCGCTTCCCGAGCGGCGAGCTGCTCCGATCCCGCCTGCGCTGCTGTCCGCACCGACGTCCCCGGCCACCGCCGTTCGGGTCGTGTGGGAGCCTGAAAGGCAGGAGGCTTGTGCTCAAGAGATGTCTAAGGCTTTTTTTTTTCAGTATCCTCTCTGATTCCTTGGACCCGTTTGTGCCTTGTATCTCTGAAGCTCTCCTCTCTCCCCACCTTTTCCGGATGGGTTTATCTTTACAGCATCGAATCCAAGCATTGTGGTCAAATTTTGCTGGCGTCAGCAGATGAAAGGGGGGCTTGCGTATGTCCCCCCTTCCTAAGACATTTCTCCTGGGGTGGCAGCAACCCCGTGCTGGGAGTTGGGGAGTCCCAGCTGCTGAGCGCGGTCCGGGAGGGAGCCTAACGCTGAGATGGGGAAACCCAGCCTGCTCTTTTCCCTTTGACATATAAATCTCCATCTCATTTAACCACCTGACTCCTGGAACTGGGCCCTGAAAAAGGAAAAGAGAAACCCTAGCAAATCTCGCTTGACTTGCAGCAAGCCCGGCTCCGCTGTGATATATCGCTGTTGCATGTCCCAAACGGTACAGCTGGGCAGGAGCCGCAGCCGATCCCAGGATCCCGGCACACAGCTGGCTGCGATCTTGCCTTCTCTCTTGGAGAAAGCCCCGGCTTTAATACGATGTCAACATGAACAGCTGGCTGAGGAAATGCAAATTGAAGCTACATTTCTGAGCAGCTGACACCGCTGCAGGCGGCCGGCACGCAGAGCTGTGTGTGGCTCTAGCCGGCCGGGCGTAGAGCCCGGCACAACGGGGCATTACAGGAGAGCCCCGGGGGGAAGAAGGGATGTGCCACTGGCTCCCCAGAGCGCTTTGAAACTTTCTCCCCGTTCCTTAGGGAAAAAAAAAAAAAAAGATATTGCTTGCTTTTTTTCTGAACTGATGAAAAAAGCCAAACTCATGGCTAAACCAAAATACAGCACTGCGCAAGGGAAAGCAGCCAGGCGCACGGCTCGGCCGCGCTCTGCCCGCCGCCGTCCCAA